>RJWJ010000459.1:76060-232907 GCA_004363605.1 Indri indri | reverse complement strand
GAGCTGTTTTAAAAGATAACTTTATACCCATTTGATTAAAATATTGCATTCATTTGGATGTATTTTTCAATCAAATCATGTTACAAGTACAGATCTATGTATAGTCCACTAAATATCATTTTAAAGTACATATAGGGAAGCTTTGTCCTACCATTGGACAAGATGACTAACCAACTGTCCCTTCTCCCAGTGTTGATATCGGCAGCTGTTAAACTCCACTGATTCATGTTCTATACTTTATAAGTAAAGTAACAAAAAATGCATAAATGATGATTTCTGAATTCCTGTACTTGGGTCAGCCCTACTGATATCATTTTGCCTTTTTGGTCATTGGCCAACTTTCCACTATTGTAGAATGCTGGATATCAAAAAGTTATTGGTATTATATTCATCTACCATCACTTGCACTTTAAAAAAGAATAAAAATAATTATTGGTTATGTGGTCTACTAAAATACATAGACTCAATCTTCTAGGTCTCTTTCTAGAAATTATCTCACTGGTTGGATGGATTTATCCCTTAACTCATTCCTCTGTTGATGCTACTGTGGTTCTTTTTATTCCCCTTCTTATCTCCAAAATAAAGAAATCCCAAATTGAATCAATTTTTCACTTTTTTCTAGCCCCAAATCAGAGAGAGAGAGAGAGAGAGAGAGAGAGACTGTTTCTTGGGAGTTCTACTGAAAATGAGAGAGCAGGAGATAAGGTAGAAATATCACTCTTTCTTTCCCCAAAGTGATGGGTTTTATATAGCTGATCTACCCTAAGGAAACATTTTTATTTCCCAGAGATTAAAATCTCATGGCAAATAATAGCTTGGGTATTATAGAACAGTGCCTGAAGCATAACAGGCATAGGAATCGCCTTGGGACTTGTTAAGCTGTAGTCCCCAGATTACAGTTTGAGTGACAAGGTAACAGACAGTACATGTTCCTTAAAAATTCTATAATTTATTCTTGTATTTCAAAATTATGCAACAATCTCATTTTAGAGAGTCCCAAAGATTATGCTTTGGAATACTAGATAAGTTTGGTTTAAAGAAAAAGATTTGGTCACAACATTTCAGGAAATATTCATTATTTTCTTCTCTTGGAGAATTCATATGTGATATTAGCATACCAGAAGGTATAAGAAGTCCTACCCAAGTAAATCTCTTCACATTTGTTTATCCCATGTTTCCTGCACTTATTTAATAAGCAGAACATTTTGAAGCATACCTGCTATAAAAGTGAAGAAGTTGTTTTGCATGGAATGCACTTTAGAAATGCTGTTTGGATACCATTATTCATTTTGCATTGCTTTATCTTCAAATTCATGAGGTTGTGAGGGGGCCAGAGCAGGTGAAGAGTGTGTTGTAAGAAAAACAATATAGGATTTAGAGGCAGACCTGAGTTTGAACTACACTTCAGGAACCAAGACAATAATCCTTGTTGCTGAGTTTGGCATCGAGGGTGAGGATACAGCCAGCAAAACCCACCATGCTCAGACATAGAACATTTGAACCTAGATTGGGAAAGTAAGGATTTTGGCTGAGACTATGACAGATCGCTGACCACAGGAATTTCTCCATTTTCCTTCACTGAGTGAAAAAGAGCCCTACCAAAAATTGCCTGGCCATACTTCTTGATGATACCAGGTAAGGCTCAGAACTGAATTTTTTGTGATTTAGAAATTTTTTTTTTTTTTAAAAAGAATGAAATGTAGTAATTTTGGTGCATTACATATTTTGGAGGATTTTATATCGGTCATATCTAAAACATGTGTGGAAGGCAAAGCCTTTATTAAAGACAATAACAAAATAACCATGATAAGAGAGGCAGGAAGGACATAAAGAAAGACTAAATAAGTGAATGCGTATGTAGAGCTGAGACGTAAAAGAACAATTACAAAGTGGCCAAGGTTCGGAAAGCAGCGACGAGAATAAGGGGTCCTGACAAATGGCAATACGAGATATGACTCACGAACTCCTACCCTCCTGCTCCTCTCAGACTCCAGCCCATTTTTTTAATGAACCTTTATCTTCAGACTATTTCTGAGAAGCTGAGCTAGATGGAAGAATCACCAAATCTCAAAATTTATAGAATTTGACATCATTATAGAAGTTTTCCACTGTCTTATGAAATAATTTGTTATTAGAGCCACATCATTAAGCTATAATTAAAAATGTTATTAATGAAATCACACTGGAATTCTCACAGTTCTACTCAGTATTGACATTTTGCTCATAAATATATTTATTATTATCATGGAAACTAATTTTTACAAAATATGGCATTTCCAATATGATAAGGGACAATAAAATTGGTTTTGATGCCTAGCTAACATCTAGAGTTTCAATTCTTTCTGACATTTATTATTGAAAATCAGGTATGAAACAAAAGAAAAAGCAAATTCCTATGTTAAAATAAACCCTCATCCTGAGGTGATTATTAAACCTGCTAAACTATTCACATCTACATTTCATAGAAATCTAAAAGGAAGTGTCAAAGTGAAGGTAATCACTTAAAATTTTTAAAAATCTGAGAAATTTCATTATCTTTTTTTTTTTGTGAATAATAGCTGTCTGTAGCCTTATGAAATCTGATGGATAATAGTACAATCATTCAGACATTATTCAATTCCTATAGATTTACATGCTCTGAGATCAAGATATCTGCATCCATTTTCACCATTTTGTAGTGTAATTTACTGCCTATTATTTAATTTTCTTTCACATATTACATAAAGCCAGCTTGAAAGCTATTGATGAGAATAAAGCATACTTACTTCACAAGACACTCATTCAGGCCATATGGTAAATTGTACCAAAGTTGCTTCCTTTAATACATGAGTTTTCACATATAGCTTAGGTTGATCTTTGGGAATGTTAACATTTGCATTCACTGAAGAGATATTTGTTGGCCAACTGTGTGCCAGGTAATGCATTAGACACTGGGGATAAATCAGTGAATATTTTAAAAGATAAGATTCCTATCCTCAACCTTCCCATCGAATTTACATTCCAGTGCAAGTTGGGGATGTGAAGAGATAGCGAGGAAGACAAAAAAAAAAAAACCTAAACGAAATAAAATAATGATAAATGTGATAAGATAAAATGATGATGTAAGAGAGAATACTTGAATAGAGCTACTGCATGACCGAGTAAGTTCTTATTGAAGAAGATAAATTTAAGCTGCAATCTTAATAACGAGAAAAAAATCAATAATTTGAGGAGACAAGAGCATTCTAATTGGAATTTTACAGCAATTAAAAAGCCCCGTGAAGAAAAGGTTTGTTTGGTTTGAGAAATAGAATGAAAGCCATGGGACTGGAGCTTAATGATCAAGGGACAGCGTGCTGGGAGGCAAGGCAGTGGGTGGTGGCGCGTGAGGCGGAAGGGATGGGACTGGTCTGCCCTGGAGGACAGGCTGTACAGCTCCTTGCTGCCAGCACCTCAGGAGGCACCGGCCTGCCCCCAAACCCACACACACGAACACCACCCTTGGTAAATTGCTACCAAGCTAGGTGTGATCTTGATCACATTTGGGCAGAGGTGCTAAGTCTTGGCTTAATGGTTAGAGTTGGTCCATGTCGTGCTTTGTTTGGCCTGAATAATGTTCTAAAAAATAAGTTGAAATACATTTCAATATTCAAAAGTGGTATATTTTAGATGAAATTTTCAATATCACATTCCTCTTGAAAAATCAGATCATCTAGCAACTCTGATCCCACTTTTTTCAAAGATAATCATGCCATTTAAATGGAGAAATTGCTTTTAATTTTGCCACAGTACCTACTATTCCATACTGTCTCAATTTCATTCTACTTCACTCATTATATTGACTTCTTACCTTTGTAGTCCCTTGATTTTTTTCATCCCATGAGAAACCCTATGTGATTCTGTCCAATTTGCTCCTTTTCAGAAGGACTCCAGCTGTGTTGGATTAGGGGCCCACTGTACTCCAGTATAACCTCATCTTAACTAATTAGCTCTGCAATAACCCAATTTCCAAATAAGATCACATTCTGAAGTATTTGACACCTTTAGAATTATTCTGCCTACTCCATGACCATTTTCTCCTGTTTTTGGGCTACATTCAATGGGAAACTGTAGCTATCTATCAATATATTAACTATTTTGGTAACTTGTTCGATAAATACTTGATAATCAATTTACTATCACATATGAGTGCGTAAGTTTTACAAAAATATTTCTGAAGTACAATAATTTATGTCATCCAATGCCAAGTATGGAGTGTCAATTTTGAATGACCCAAGCAAATTTGATCTTCAGCAAATGAGAAACACCAGCTAGTATAGAGATGACTTAAAGTACACCTTATAAACCAAGTCAGGGTCTTTTTTTCCTGAGGACAAAGAAAAAGGCAAAATAGATGGTTAAAATAGTTACAAACCAGGGGGTGGTAAGGGAGGAAGGGATGAACAGGCAGAGCACAGAAAATTTTTTAGGGCAGTGAAATTATTCTGTTAAGATACTATAATAGATACATGTCATTACACATTTGTCAAAATCCATGGAATGTACAAAATCAACAGGGAATCCTACTGCCAACAATGGACTTTGAGTGATAATGATGTGTTAATGTATTTTCATCCGTCATAACAAATGTACCCACTCTGTAACAGTGGGGGAGGTCATGTATGTGTGGGGGAGGGAGGTGTATGAGAACTCCGTACTTTCTGCTCTATTTTGCTGTGAACCTAAAATGGATCTTAAAAAATTGTCCATTAATGATAAAAATGAGTAAATAAATACAGAGATCAAAATCAGATGTAAATGTTTTAAGCCTAAGAATATGTAATCATTTAGAGTCTGACTTGGAAAAATGAACTATCAAACCAATGCATCGTTGTGTTCTTTCATCTGAAGTAACGTAGACAAGCTTACCTTTGACCTTACATGGAAATAGCTATGCCCAGAATAATAGTCTATGTGCATGAAGATGACTATAAAATAATAATAATAAAATATAAGAAACAGGAAGTGAGGGAACCTGTGTTCCAGTTCCGACCTAGTCACTAACTGCCATCATGGCCACAAAGCTTTGTCTTTCAACCGTTCTGGATCTCAGTTTTCTTGTGCTTTATTTATATAAAGTACAGAGAATAATCTTTGAGTTCTCTTACAAAGATCCACATTTAAAATTCATCAACGAAAGTCCACAGTACCATCATCAGTGAAAGATTCTGGATGGACGACTAGGTGAGGGACAGTAACAGGGGGCGGGTAGGGTAATGGGAGAAAATATAGTAGGCAATATGTTCCACTTGTTGCAGGAGAAAGAAGATTTAAGACAAAACGATGGAGATTAAATTGTTACTCTACAGCCTATACTTTATGTGACCTTTGAGGAAGTTACTTAGTTTCTGATTCTCAGTTTGCTCATCTATGCAATGTAGGTAGTAAAATCTACCTCACTGAGTTGCTATTAGGGGACATGAGTGAATTTATGTAAAATAGATTCAAAATAATAACAATATAGTATCTGATGAATGTCTATTATGTGAAAGATATTCTTTTGAATGTTTTCTATCTGTAAAATTTCCTGTTATGCACATGAACTCAATAAAATAGGGGCATTACTGGCCCATTAAACAGATCAGTAAATTGAAGGACAGATAGGTTACATAACTTGCCCAAAGCCACAGAGCTTAAGTAGAAGAGTCAAGGATGGGCTCTTGTGATTCCAGACTACATTTTTAACCAGGCTAACATAATTCCTCTTTCCCAGAGATCCCTAACTTTTCTTCTGTCCCACATGTGTTGGTCTGAATGTTGGTGTTCCCTCAAAATTTATATGCTGGAACCTAATATCCAATGTGATTGTATTAAGAGGCGGGGCCTTTAGGAGGAGATGGGATTAAGTGTCCTTATGAAAGAGACTTGCGGGAACCTGTTTGCCCCTTCTGCCATGTGAAGACATGGAAACAGGCAGCATCTTTGAAGCACAGAGAGAGCTGTCACCAGACGCTGAATCTGCTGAAGGCTTGGTCTTGGATTTCCCAGCCTTTGGAACTGCGAACAGTAAATAAATTTATGTTGTTTACAAATTACCCAGTCTAAGGTAATTTGTTACAGCAGCAGGAATAGACTGAGAGACTATCCTTTCCAAAACAATGGTCTAGGGAATTGACAGAACTTGTATATTGCCAAATGTATAACTCTTTTATTAAATACTACTGTGACTAATTCTATCACACAGGATCTGCTCTACACATCATTCGTCTTATGAAAAATAAAATATTTCAGTGTTTAAGATATTATTTCATAAATTATTATTTCACTAGCATAAAATGTTTGTGAACTTCCTGAAAAAGTGTGGTATGATAGGAAATATATTTGGTATTTGTCCTGGCACCTAAACCCCTTGAAATTTCCTGAGTGACAGGAATGACTTTTGTTATTCATAAGGAGCCCCTTTTGATAACACTTGACTTAATGAAATGAGGTAACTTAGGGTATGGCCCATAAATAGCCTCAGAATGGGAAACTTGGAGGCAAAAGAGGTAGCTGGATACTCGCTGCACATAAATCCTGGAACAATGAGATTTGAAGAGCTTCAAAGTCAGTGAACACATCAAGGTGCTGGAAGGGTGGCAAGCCTGGTGAGGGCAAGGAAGCTTTACTCTTCAAGCAATATTATTTGGACATGCTCATTGGGAACCAGTTAGATTTCCTAAAGCCACACAGTGTAGAATAGAAACTAGAGCCCTGGTAGGGACAAATTCTCTGTGCTACAGTCCTATGTGGAGACTGAGATTTATGGCCAAGACCTGTGAGCTCCTTCTAGCTAGAAACCACTGGAACTCTGGCTTAGAGAACTTCCATTTGAGGGGCATTTACCAGTGTACTACTTGGGCATTAATTGAAGCTATCCCTATGACTGAAGGGCATAAAATGATCTTGAAGCCTACACTTGATGTCTTGGGTGAAGTTAGAGAAACATTCTAATGGGGGTGGCAATGCCCAGATTTCCATACTGAAATGGAAATGGTTTATACAGAATCATGTCACCAGGACAATGCAAGGAGGTACTCACAAACAGGGAGCCTCTTTTCCCCTAGGATCTACTTTGTAACTGTATGAGGAACTGCCAGATTCCTTCTTCACTAGATAGTGTCTTATATTAATAAATAGCTTTTTGACTGACCAAAAAAGAGCTGCTTGGTTTGTGGATGGCAGTTCCAAGGTGAAGGGACAACATCTTATTTGGAAGGTTATAACTGATCATGATGGTAAAAACAAATCAGATTGGCGGGCTGAATTGCATGCTGGAAGTGATGGTAGAATTGAGTAGTAGTAAAACAAACAAATAAAAAAACAAACAACTCCTATGTTTCGGTTTTTACTAACTCACAGGAAGTGGCCAATGGCCTGGCCACGTGGTCAGTGAGAAGGGAAATGGAGCACTGGTTTATCAAAGCGATGCCTATATTGGGCATAGCCCTAGGAATTCACCATGGGATTCAAGAGATGCATTAAAGTAAGATATGTTGCTGCCTGTCAGAAGAGCCCCTTTCCAGTTTTGGAAGATGATTGGAACCACCAAGTGGACCTTTTCATGCTCTTGCTTGACAGAGTGCACTTTTCAAGGTAATAGTTTGATAGAGAATTGGAATGGACAAATGAAACATTGGTTGTCCAAAATGGGGGAGCAGATAGGAGATAAAGGCATGAAGGTCTGGCTTACACAACTTTTTGAGTGTGAGCTCACATTCAACATGAGGAGAAAAAAGGGAATGTTCCCACTAGATAGATTATCCTGTTTTTCTGGTGGATCTAGGGAAGAGAAAGTAGGAAAGTATGCTGCTATGACTATAATATTTTCCAATGTGGGAGTATGCTGGTATAATAACTATATATACTGACCATATAAACTCTTTCTTTCCCTCTTTTCTATCTTTTTCTCTCTCCTTCTTTCTTTCTCTCTTTCTTCCTTTTTCTGCACTTCACCTAAATTTTTCTTCCCTACATGATCTAGTGGTCGTGTGACTACTGTATCAACTTGCAAATTGCAACTACATGTGTAAGACACAGGGATTCCTAAGCAAAAAACCGTAACTATATTATTAAGCCTTTATGTCAGGATTCCAAAGGGCCATAAGGAGTGAGCTGTTCCTTCATTCCATCTGACAAAATTGAGGCTAAGAGTAAATATGACTGTATTGCCCAGTAATCAAGATAGTTCTCTAGTTCTGCATCTACATAACCCTACTCTGTATGGATGGCAAGGGACTAAGGGAGAGGCACTTGTTAGACTAATATTGCTGCCTGCAATCTGGACAGTACAGTGACTGAACCTAATGTTCATTCCTAAGTAAAAAAGTTTGGTTATTAATGGAGAAAAGGAGGAATAGTATCTGAGGGTAATGGAATTAATAAATGAGCTATGTAATGAGGGAAATCCAATACTACATCAACATCTTGAAAGAGGCTCAGAACTAGAGATGATACTGTCTCTTAGCTCAATTGTACCAGATGCATGAAAAGGTGAAGCCATATATTGCTGAGACCACTCTTGTTTTTGGAACCTGACATGATTGACTGGAAGCCTGCAAGCAAGAGCGGCCTTGCCTAGGAGACATTTCCATAAAATATAATGATGAGCCGGACTAACTATTAATGACAGAATGGGACTCCAGTAATGTAACAGTATCTTTTAACTGTTATGATCCTTTTGCTATAAGGGATCCATGGTCAAAACCCAGGGGTGGTCTATGGCACAAGAGAAATATATTTGGTCTCCCTTCCCTTCCTTCCTGGCACTGAGCTTCTAAAACCCTTGGAATTTGCTGGGTGATGGGAGTGTCTTTCACTATTCATAAGGAGCCCCTTTTGATCACACTGGAGTTTATGCTAATGAAGTAACTTAGAATGGGCCCCCTAGCCTCAGGATGGGGTTGGTCACAAGAAAGAACAAGTAATTAGAGAGTTGCAAATTTTAGCCTCACTCACCAACCCCCAGGAAGCAGAAGGTGGGTGGTGGCTGGAGATTAAGCTCCATAAAACTCTTGAACAAGAATATTTGATGAGCTTGTAGGTTGGTAAACGTATCAAGGTACTGGGAGAATGGAATACCCAGAAAGGACATGGAAGGTCCATGCCCTTTCTCTCCTCCATCTCATACCTTATGTTATGCATCTATTCCATTTGGCTGTTCCTGAGTTGTCTTTTATATTAAACCAAGTAAACATAAGTAAAATTATCCTGGATTTTGTGAGCAATTCTCACAAAAGTTGAACCTTAGGAGGGGGTTGTGGGGACCCACATCTATCTGGTCAGTCAGAAGTACTGGTGACAACGTGGGACTTGAAACTGGCATCTGAAGTGGGGCAGTCTTGTGGGACCAAGCCCTTAATCTGTCAGGTCTGTACTAACTCCTGATAGTGTCATAATTGAATTGAATTATTGAACACCCTGTAGGTGTCCAGGGAATTGAAGAATTGGCTGTTGCTGTTTAAAAAACCACCCCAGAAAAAGCAATGTAAACTTACAGGGTAATAACAGTTTAGTGTTGGAAAGAAACTTGGTATCTTCTAAATCCAACTTTTACTTGATATATATGAGAGAACCAAGGTAGAAACTACAAAATGTCTTGTCCAGGTTTATACAAGTAATAGAAAAGAATAATTTTCTCCTCATCCATTCATCCTGTTGTTTTTTAATATTTTCAATCCAATAATTACTTGTAAAGACTGCCACATTCTCATATTATGTGTAACAAAGGAATCAATACATAAGTTAAGATCATACGCCTTTAGTATATTAAAAAAAGAAGAGGTTCTAACATCCTCTGGCTGGTAAAATAATCCGTTCTTCCCACATGTGCCACATTTTAATGAACCCACTGGCAGTGTTCAACTAACTGATCAACACCAGGGCGTTCACATGGCAGTAATACTCTCCAGGGATTAGGGGGATGGGGAGTGGTAAACCCGCAACTAAAGGACACGGGGAGCATTGCAGCGGAGAAGGGTATGCCTTTAACTCTCGCTTGGGTGAGGCAAAGACATAAAGTGTAACCAAAATATGTGTACCCTCATAATACCTTGAAATAAAAAAAAAGGAGAGAGAACTAGTGCTTTCATTATGTTTGAATTCATATTTTTACTCTTATTTTATTTTGCTGTTAATTTTCAATATCAATCTCTCTTAGAGTTATTTGAATGTGAATGTCTATTGACATCTTAAATTCAGGACTGTTACTAGCTGTATTCCTGTTACTTTGTTTATTCTTAAGTCACAGTTCTAAGACTGCATGTTTTTATTTAATCAATAATCTGTCCATTTTACACATGCTTTAAACATAAAATCATGAAAATATACCTCTTCCAGGCTGACCTGAATAGTTACAAACATAACTCAATGTGTCCAATTCCAAAGCTTTTTCTTCCACTATATTTACCTAAGAGGCTGAACAGCTGTCTCTCAAGCAAACAATGTAGTCTTTACCATCCTGACACAAGAGAATTACATTCTTTGAAAGAGAACTCTAATAGGTACTAAATGTCAAAGACACACTTCAAAACCCTTAAAAATTCAACTTTAACTAAAATAACCAAGAAAACCTAATATTAAGACTTTTTTATGTCTCAGAGTAAAATAACTGATGACTCAACTCTACCCAGCCTATCTGCCAGGAAATTTTACTTGGAATTTCTAAGATATCTGCAGCTTAAGGACTCCTTTAAGAAGCTTATTTAAATGAGTTTTTGTTTGTTTGTTTGTTTGTTTGTTTGTTTGTTTTAGTTAAAAACACATTTTCCTCTCCCTTACAATTAGAATAATAGGTAATTGCATGGCCCTGGCTACTAGGGCCATCCGGACATTGATTTGTGCTGGTATTGCTACATTTCAGTTTTAAAACACGTGCTTTTCTCTAATATGCTTTGCTTTCAATCATTCCAATTGCATTATTTTCTGGTATAAGAAACCAGAATACATTATGGGCAGCCATGCATTCTGAAGAGATGCAATTGATTCCTAGGATAAAAGAGCCTGTAGCCAATACATTTTAGCATAAGCAGGTATTATGGGCCACAATCCTTAGAACAGATGAAACCCATAGAAACATAAATTTAGATGTACATTTCAATGCTGCAGTGATGGTTTTCCATAAAAATGCATAGAAAATAAAATGCAAATAAATACAGCATTTAGGACTGCCATTGCAGAGGCAGGTGTGGGCAGAGAGCCAAGTTTTTCATAACTAAAGTTTTTTACTTCGATTCAGTTAGCCAACTTAACATTCTTGGGAAGGCATAATGTACATACTGAGCTACTATTTAAATAGGGAGAGCCCTTTAATATTCAGACCCTGCAGACTCTCCGACAGTCTTTTTGGAAGACTCTCTGAAGACTAGGTGGTATCTTTAATCGGGAACAGGTAAACATTAGCCTGAATCCTGGGAACAATTCAACAGATGAAATACCACAGAAGTTTTCTCTGCAGGTGGGTTAACAGCTGCTGCCAAATACCTCTCCATCTTCACATCTTAGAACAAGCCTTATAGCAGACAGGTTGAATAATTTTCCCTGTCATGGAGCCCCAAGAGCTGAAAAGTTCTGTTTCTCGTGAAAAATGCGATTAATGCCAAAGACTAGGTCCTCTGATTCCCTGAGACCAAGCTTTTGATCCTTCGAAACAATACCATTTCATTTTATAAGATGTAGTTAAGCTATCTCCTATTTTACTTTTCTGAAGTAGAAATCACTGGAAAGATTAGCCCTCTAAATTTAATTGCCTATAATTTTGTTATCAAGATGGCCCATCAAAGTTCTCTACAAACAGAGGAGTGATTGAAAATGAGAGACAAGTGTCTAGCTATCTGCAAAACTAACTCGATTGCTAAATTAGAGTCACCCTGTTTTGCTTTGCCTGAAACTCCTTCATTTGCATTTTGTGTACATACCACTCCCAAAATGCGTATCTTTCTTTCCCACATCTCTTTATCTCTCTAACATTATGCTAAATGATGATGCCAGAATGCATCTCTCGGGCTGAGCTTGCAATCAGATTGATTTTTAAGAATCAAATTTCAACTGTAGGAAATGAACAAATTTCAGGGACGTTGATTTAAATAAAGATCTATGAATGTATAGTTGAAGCGAGGAGGCAAAAGACACATGGAAATAAAAAGGTAACCTTCAATTAATATAAAGTTATTTAAGAACTTCTTTGTATGAATTTTCAGAGTCCCAATAAAGTGGATGACTAATTTTCTAATTTCTCCTATATCAATCATAATTAGCCTCAAACCATCCTTCTATTATAACTACTTGCTCAGTTTTTACCTTGTTTTAGAAAGCATTGTTCTCATGTTTCAGTAGGTGTAATTTATAATAGTGATGTCAACGTAAGTCTTTATAACAGAATAGGAAATGGTATGTTATGGTATGTTGTCCAGTCATCCACAAGGCTCTTCTACTCAACAAAATTATGTCAGTGGACTAGGACTGTCTCACCATTTGAGGTGAGGTCTTTATAGTGTTGTATTTTTACTGAAATGAATAATGGGCATAAGACAGAGGTGAACACCCTGCAGTAGTTTTTCAAGCAGGGAAATTTGAGGGTTATGGTGTTATGGATTTGCTGGGTTTAGCTGGTCTGTGAGCATGTATCAAGCTCGACAACACTAATTTAATTCACACATTCCAATTCAATTTGTCTTTGCATTAGGAAGATCTTTTTTTTTTCAATCCCTAAGAGAATGAAAACCAATGGAGTAATGACATACTTCTACTGGGATGTTACTGAAATCAAAGAAAGGAAGTTTGCTGCACCCTTTTCTATTTACTAAAATTTGACATTCAGAGAATGTGACAGTAATAAGGACACTATAAAATACTAAATGATTCATGGGAACTTTCCCAGATGTTTCCTTGTTACACAGCAGTAGAACATTAGAAAGGGAAAATTTTAAAAGTGTAGCTAAAGAACATTTTCTGTATGTGTGTATGTGTATGTGATTTTATATGTACCATTATATATGTGTACATGTATATAATTTCAGTAAAAACTACAAAAACAAAATACAAAGCATGCAGGGAGCTGGGAGGCCATTTTCATCTGACAATTGTGGCATCGCGCACTAGCCATGCCCTTTCCGCCCCTGCTTCTGCCTGCCCTTTTTACCGTGAATACCACAATCAAACTAATTAGCGTATCCATCACTTCACGTAGTTACTTTTCTTTTTAGGGGGTGATAGAATACTTAAGATCAACTCTCTCAGCAAATGTCAAGTATACAATACATTGTTATTATCTATAGTATCCATGCTGTACACCAGGTCTCCAGAATTTATTCATCTTATAACTGAAAGTTTGTAGCCTTTGGAAAACACCTCCCATTTCCCCCACCCTGGGCACTATTTTTGTAATTCCAGATAAGTTTCTTATTGGGGAATGCCCTTGGTCTTAAAACCTGTGGAGAGGAAAAACTACAAGCAGGATTGGATAGAGAGAGAGATTAGTTTGTGATTCAGTTTCGACAGAGTTATCAGCCAACTTCACATAGAATTCTTTAGTCAGAACAGATTTTCAGAGTTGTCCCAGTTTAAGGGTTAGAGGTCTAAGCTTTAATACCCCAATGTTACTCATCATTGGGTATGGGTTACCCCCAGAAAGAGGCATATACTTAAGTGAGTTTGTTTTTTTTGTTGTTTTTAATTGGAGGCTATCCCAAACAGGGTGCCAGCCAAGGGCCATCTCACTGAACTCCCACAGCCGGGGAAGCAAGTCCTACCTTACTCCAGGAGGTACTAGGAAAGGGTACAATTCACAGCATTCCCCAAGTACTTTTCCTATTTTCTACAGTGTAAATTTCTACATATATCTTAAGAATCATGCAAAATACTGCCATGTCTGTGGACAGTTCCCTGATTTCTCATGTAGGATTGGCCAGCTCCTATTTTATGCAACTACTGAATCTTCTACAGACATATATTATGAACTTTCAAAAAACTTATTACTGTATTTATTAGCATATTTGTATTTCCTAGTGTACCCTAAACTGTTTGAAGACAGGCATCATGTCTTATTCATATTTGTATTTTTATCACCTAGCACAGGGCCAAGAACATAAAGTGTGTTCAATAAAAGGAAAGATGAAGGGACAAATTGCAACAAAGTCTCCTGAATCTGCTGGTCCTCATTGAAAAGCAATTAAGGTAGAGTATTAAAAGAATATCACAGAAATTATAAAGGGGGAAAGTTTGCCCTTTGAAAGTGCTGTGCACTGAAGAGAATGAGAAATCCATGCAAGTTGCTGTCTCATGGCTGTAAGTGTCCCATGGAGTAAGATATTAATACAGTTAATTGAATTGAACAAAGAGTCACTGGATGCCTGCTATATGCCAGATAGTGCAGTAAGGAAAGTGGAAGAATAAGTATTTTTAAAAGTAACATAACAGTGTCTATCTTCCAGTAAGAGAAATAAAGTGAAGGACACACTAAAATATAAGGCGATGTGTTTTATACAATTCTCATAAAAAATAAATACAGATTTTTCTTGCAGGAAGGGTTCAAGGAATAAGATAATATAACCAATTAAAAAGAATAGAAGAGATTTCATGAAGGTGGTGGCACCCAAACTTAGCCTAGATCTTTTGTAAGTGAATGTGATCACTAAGCGATGGCGGCTGGCAGCTGTCCGCGAGCCTCATGGCGAGTTCTCTCTCGAAGGGAGATCTGAGTGGTGCATGCCGTGGATGTCACACACGGAGAAAGAAAACATTCAGGAAAAGGAGCAACACACCTTGAGTTATGGGGACATGCAGCTGAAATCTTTGACTGCAAATATCACCACGACTTGTGAGCCACCACAGGACTCTGCGCTAAGCAATAATGGCAAGCAACATTCTAAGTCCTATTGACACTTTATTTATGTCCTTGTTTTTGTTTCGTCAATTTGTTTATACTTTCTGCTTTGTCGTCACCTTTCACTGAAGACCATGGTCATGTGCTCAACAGCCATTTTGGCCTTCTAACCATGGTTGAAGAAAAGATACAGGCCAAGCGCAGTGTTTTTCTCACAAATGACATTCAATTAAAGTGCCTTATCACTTTCTTATCCCTGTAACTCATTATGCTATGCCCTTCTCAAAAAGAATGTGAGCCTCTCACCCAGTTTTATTGCATGCTCTTTTCTAACATGAAGTGTTTTCATCTCTACAAAAGAATAATTCCAAAATAGCTCACATATGGGTATGTTGGTAAAATATTTGTTGCTGCATCTGCGCTCCAGTATTTATCAACCTTCTACAGAAAATCAGGTTTTGACAGGTGGTTTATGTGTTCAGTCATAAATACCTGCTTTCCCTGAAAGACAACAAGAAACACATGGCAGGATGTTCTGAATACTCTCTGTTAAAATTTCTCAGCAATAATTTATTTGTATAAGTTAAAGGTAGCCCTGGAGACTGTGGCAACCTGACCAAGAGCACACACTGGGCCTCAATTTTGTTATTTGTTTCAGCTTCTTCTAAAAATGTGCTCTCTGTTCATCAAGCTGTGAAAATTTCCTTTAAAAATGTTATGATGACCAATCGTATTTATGAAATGAGATACTTTGCTCCAATAACAGCATCCCGCACTTCAAAAACTAACTTCTGGCCTTGGGCCTCTCGATTACCCATCAGCGGTGGAACATGCTTTCGGAGGGCAGATGCACATTCCCTTAACCTCCTTACTTAATGAATCAGGGAAATCTGCACCCCACATCTCTAAAGCAAAATCAGCAGGAGGCCTGAACAAAGCCAGTGATTTCTAACTGCATCCCATGGTACCAGGTGATGGCCCAGGGAACAGGAAAAGTGAAAATGGATGAAGGAATCATAAATGCCCTCAGAGGAAAGATTAATGCTGGAGTAGAAAGCTCTACAGACTGGCATGTGATCTGTCATCCGCAGTTTCAAGATCTAGGTCCTGGCCAGGCGCGGTGGCTCACGCCTGTAATCCTAGCACTCTGGGAGGCCGAGGCGGGCGGATTGTTTGAGCTCAGGAGTTCGAGACCAGCCTGAGCAAGAGCGAGACCCCGCCTCTACTAAAAAAGAATAGAAAGAAATTAATTGGACAACTAAAAAATATATAGAAAAAATTAGCCGGGCATGGTGGCGCATGCCTGTAGTCCCAGCTACTCGGGAAGCTGAGGCAGAAGGATCACTTGAGCCCAGGAGTTTGAGGTTGCTGTGAGCTAGGCTGACGCCATGGCACTCACTCTAGCCTGGGCAAAAAGAATGAGACTCTGTCTCAAAAAAATAATAAAAAAAAGAAAAGATCTAGGTCCTCACTGAGCATTTCAACACGTCCGTTACGTTTTTCCCATTGGGAGGTCAGATAGAAAAGGACTTACGGTAAACTGGAGATGATGGAGTAGGACGGCTTGTAGGAAAGGGCTAAGCAGGTTACCTGTATAAACATTCTTCCCACCCTGGCATCTTAGAAACACAAAACAATTTACATGTTAACAAGTGTACAGGGTAGGGCTTAGAAGTGAAAAGAGGAGGCAATCCCCTAAACAAAGTCTATATATTGTATATTTTTAATTTTTAATTTCTGTCAAAATGTTTTGTTTCTGTTTATGTGTTTTGTTTTTAATTTTGTTTTTAGCTATGCTTATCTGCCATTCTTATAATAACGAAGGTTAATTCTGGAGGCATTTACTGAAGTTATACTTGATACTGGAAAAAAAATGAATATATTTAAATTTCAGTATATACTGTGTAATGTTGGAGATTGAGAATTCTGCTCTTTTTGAGAAAGAATTTTTATTGTTTAAAAGAAAATAGATCTCAGATCTACTGGGATTTGAACTAAAGACCTGGATAGTCAAGGCAGTTGCTCCTTTACAGAATCTCAAAACAGTTTACTTAGAATAAATGAATCTCTGATTAATCTAATTTATATTAAAAGTAGCACAGATATGTCTTGAATTTCTAGGAGAAGGATGAATCAGCATTCATTGTCTATGGTAAATGCTGCTTCTTTAGGCCTTCAAACTAAAAAGCAAGACCTTTGTTCATTGAGGGAAAAAGTTCTGCTAATTGTGTGGCATACTGTAGGATTTAGGCCAAAGTAAACTGCCTATTCTCTTGACTTTTTAAAGAAAACTTATGATCTTATTTTCATGCTTCTTGCCCTGCCTTGTCCTGACCCATAAAAATAATTTTGACAGTACAAAGAACTAAAACTCAATAGATAAAAGTTTTACTCATCTTTCTCTCTTTTTATTTTTCCTCTTAAGTTTTGTATATATTACTTTATGTTTTGCCTTCCTATTCTAACATCTCCTTTTTGAGTGGCCTCTGCCTTTAGGAATATCATGTTAACTCTAGAAAAGAAAGTACTATGCTACAAAAGATTCAACTCTGATATATTTTTAATATGCAGCCCTTCTTTTATTAATCACACAATTACTATTCCACAAATGTAGTTACTGACCTAATTATTCACCACCGCTGCCTTCACTACCATTAACCGCCACCTCCCCAAATTTCTCTATGATCATTTCTCCTTTACATAATTTTAACTTGTTCATACTTCTGAACTTTTAAGGCTCTTACACCAAACTGACAAATTGATCCATTTTTCATTGAAAAGCAAATATATACCCTGTCCTTTGTACTTCTCTATGTTTTAACTTTATATACATTTTATATAAGAACAGCTTTAGAATGAAAACAAGAATATTTTAAAAATAACATTTAATAGTATAATTTTTCATCTCCAACCCTGATATATAATAATTCAACATCAAAGAAGGGGCATATTTCTTCTGAAGTAGTAGTCTTATTTCGCACTGAGCTAGAAAGGGAATTAGAGCAAATGGCAATGGACCCAGTCAGCACCATGATGGAGGAGCCGAGTTCCAGAGGATCCGGATGAAGGAGAGGTCAGTTCCAATGGCAAAGATCAAGAAAACCTTCTTGAAGGAACTGCATTTTGGTTTTGCCTTTGAAGCATGGGTAGAGTCCAAGGGTAGGGGATTAGATAGAACTTGGTCAGCTCCAAGTTTCTTGAAGCTGCCCACAGGAATAGTACTCTCAGAGAGAATGGGCATAAAAACAAATGGGAAAACATAGCAGTCACGAACATTAACCAACATTCCCACTCAGGATACCCAGACAGATAAAAAAGTCCTGGTTGCTATAATCTTCCAGTGTCTTTTTGAGATTGCGGCAGCTCTTGTCTTAATATAGCCCTAAAATAGAATTAAATTGGATAAAACACGACCCCTATCTGTTTTCATACAAAAAATTAATTGAAGAAGGATAAAAGACTTAAATGTAAGGCATGAAACTATAAAAATTCTAGAAAAAAATGTAGGAAAAACTCTTCTAAACATTGGCTTAGACAAATAATTTATGACTAAGAATATAAAGGCAATTACAGCAAAAATAAATGAATAAATAAATGGTTCTTTATTACATTTAAAAGCTTCTACACAGCAAAGGAAATAATCAACAGAGTAAACAGATATCCTATGGAATGGTAGACAATATTCACAAATTATATATCCAACAAAGGGCTAATATCCAGAATTTACAAAGTACTCAAACAAATCAGCAAAAAAAAAAAAAAAAAAAAAAAAAACAACCCCAAAAAAAAAAAAAAAAAAAAAAAAAAAAAAAAAAAAAAAAAAAAAATCAAACCACCCCATTAATAAGTGAGTAAAAGACATGAACAGAAGCTTTTAAAAGAAGATAGACAAATGGCCAGCAAACATATGAAAAAATGCACAACATCACTAATCATCAGGGAAATGAAAATTAAAACCATAATGCCATAGTCACCAAAATAGAATAATACTGGCATAAGAACAGAGATGTAGACCAATGGAATAGCACAGAGAACCCAGATATAAAACCATCCTCATATAGCCATCTGATCTTTGACCAAGCAGACAAAAACATGCACTGCAGAAAAGAAGCCCTATTCAATAAATGGTGCCAGGAAAATTGGATAGCCACATGTAGAAGACTGAAACAGGATCCGCACCTCTCACCTCTCACAAAAATCAACTCACAATGGATAAGAAACTTAAATCTAAGGTGTTAAACTACAAGAATTCTAGAAGAAATGTTGGAAAAACTTATGGACATCAGCCTAGGCAAAGAATTTATGAAGACCACCAAAGCAATCACAGCAACAACAAAAATAAATAAATGGGACCTGATCAAATTAAAAAGCTTCTGCACAGGCAAGAAAACTGTCATTAGGGAGAATAGACAACCTACAGAATGGCAGAAAATATTCTAAACATCCAAACTAAAGGCTGATAACTAGAATCTATGAAGAATTCAGGAAAATCAGCAAGGAAAAAAAAAAAAAACAATCGCATTAAAAAGTGGACAAAGGACATGAACACAAACTTTGCAAAAGAAGACAAATGGCCAAGAAATGTATGAAAAAATGCTCAACGTCTCTAATCATCGGGGAAATGCAAATCGAATCCACAATGAGATCTTTCTTAACTCCTGTGAGAATAGCTTTTTTCAAAAAGTCCCAAAACAACAAATGTTGGTGTGGATGTGGAGAGATAGAACACTCATACACTGCTGGTGGGGATGCGAACTAGTACAACCTCTATAGAAAGTAGTATGGAGATACCTCAAAGAACCAAAAGTAGAACTACCATGGATCCAGTAATCCCACTACTGTGTATTTACCCAAAGGAAAAAAAGTCTATAAAAAGATGTCTATAAAAAAGACATCTGTACTAGAATGTTTATAGCAGCACAATTCACAATTGCAAAGATGTGGAAACAACCCAAGTGCCCATCAATACATGAGTGAATTAATAAAATGTGGTACATGTATACCATGGAGTTCTACTCAGCCATAAAAAATGGTGAACTATTACCTCTTATGTTATCCTGGATGTAGCTGGAGCCCATTCTTCTAAGTGGAGTATCACAAGAATGGAAAAACAAGCATCACATGTACTCACTATTAAATTGGTGCTAATTGATCAACACATATGGTAGTAACATTCATTGAGGATCAGGTAGGTGGGAGAGGAGAGGAAGGGATAGATAAATTCACACCTAATGGGTATAGTGCACGCTATCTGGAGGATGGGCACAATTGTAGCTTTGATGCAGGAGATGCAAAGGCAATTTATGTGATCAAAGCATTTGTACTCCTGCAAGATTCAGATATAATAAAAAAGCCCGCAATGAGATATCACCTTACCCCTGTAAGAAAGACTAGTATTATTAATACAAAGTAAAAGAACAATAGATGCTGGTGTGGATGTAAAGAGAAATGAATGCTTATACACCATTGGCGGGACTATAAATTAGTACTACCTCTATGGAAAACGGTATGGAAATTCCTCAAAGAAATAAACATAGACTTGCCATTCAACACAGCAATATCACTACTGGGTATTTATCCAGAAGAAAATAAGTCATTTTATCAAAAGACACCTGCACTTGAATGTTTGTAGCAGCACAATTCACAATCTCAAAGATGTGGAATCAACCTAAGTGTCCATCAATTCATGAGTGGATTAACAAAGTCTGACATATATATATAGAGAGAGAGAGGATATATACGTGAGATATATATGTGTGATATGTATGTGAGATATATACACACACCATGGAGTACTACTCAGCCATAAGGGACTAGAGACCATTATCCTAAGTGAAGTATCCCAGGAATGGAAAAACAATCACCACACGTACTCTCTAATAATTTGGAATAATTGATGGGCACACATGGCACAGAGAGAAGTAAACAGCATTGGAAATCAAAAAGGAGGGGAGGAAAGGGGTAAAATCCTACCTAACAGGTACAATGAATACTATTTGGGTGATGGACACACTAATAGCCCTTACTAAAGCATTATAAAAGGTATCCACATAACAAAAATATTTGTACTCTCTTAGTATTTTGAAATTTAAAAAAAAACTTCCAAATGCCGTGAAAGGAAAGGCACTAGGTCAATGTCAGCTTTTTGTCTATTTTCTCCTGAACTTTGGCCCCTCAAATCTGGCTGTTTTGGAGTATTGAATATCAAATTTTGTCTCCTCATTCACATGACTCTGCTAATCACTTGGCTTGGTTTTCCAGTCTCGTAGTTACTGTTTTCTGCTCAGCCTTTTGACTTTTTGGCTTCACACCATTAATTTATGAGAAAATACTTTGAGGCAAAGTGGCACCTCAGTGTGTTTCCCTACTTGTTTTGGTTCGTTAGGGGTATTGTTACAAAGTGCCACAAACTGGCTACTTTAACAGAGATCTATTATTTTATAGTTCTGGGAACTAGTAATCTAAGGCCAAGGTGTTGGCATGGTTGATTCCTTCTGAGAGCTATGAGGGAAGGATCTGTTCCAAGCCTCCGGTGTTTTGCCGGAGGTCTTCAGTGTTTCTAGGCTTATAGAAGCATCACCCCAATACCTTCATTTTCGCATGGCATTCTCCTTGTGTGTGTCTGTCTCAAATTTCCCTTTTTATAAGGACAACAGTCATATTGGATTAGAGACTCACCTACTCTAGAATAAATGCATCCTAATTAATTAATTACATCCGTAATGACCATATTTCCAAAAGTCAGTACTTTAACATATGATTTAAGTGGACATTCAACCTATCAACTACCCTGGGTCCTTCAAAATCATATTTCCTTGGGTAACTCTCTAATTTCTTCAGATAGATTCACATTTTTCCAAGTTTTCTCATTGTTCTTGGAAATATGATCAATCTGATACCAGATAGTCAATAATGTTCAAAAGTAGATTCTCAGGTTTAATCTGAAATTGGTATTTAGTCACAGAAGTATCATGCACTTCTCAAGCTTCTCTGTAAGAATTTTACTAACCAAGGGTAGGCACAGAATTGAGGAGGTCTGGCCCAATGCCTCATTAGTGTCCATGCTACGTAGTAACCCTTACACCACTCTTTGAATGTGACTTATCTAACTCAGTTTGAAGGCCTTATATGAAGGTTTTGTGCAATGATCACAGAGAAAGGAAAATGGCCAAAAGGTGCAGTTGTAGTAAAAAGATGTATTTACTTGTTATGAATAAAGCCTAAATGTTAGGGCTATAGAATGAGTGATAGTCGAAAACATTTCTAAAATTCACCTAGGAAATTGCATGGATACAGATTTTGAAGTAGCTTATAATTTTTATCATGACAGTGACAGCAGTAAGCAATGTCTGTTGAAACAGATACAATAAAGACAATGAAGAATTTTCACCACATAGCAAAAAGTTCCATTTTCTATTCTAAAACAGCTTTACTTTTACCATGGCTGTCATAGATAAGTGATAGAAGCATAGTATCTAGCTGTTTCCTTCTTTTTCATATTTTATTTGGTTATATCACTACAGGGCTTTTTGATTTGTTGTATTCAAAGGAAGTCATTGTAACATTGTTATATTTTATTTCCCCATAACAAATTTTTCATCTCTTGTGGGAATTGATCCAGATGTTTTTCAAGAAAGTAGCCCAATTTTTGTAACATCAATGCTTGATATATGTTACTTCCTTTCTCATTTTTCCTTTTTCATATAGTATATAAGTTTGCTTTTTAAAGAATTCATTTCCACTTGATTTATTGCTGCTTCACATTGAACAAAACAGTATTTTGAGGTGCTTAAGACCTCAATTTTTGTCAGATAGACTGGCTGCAAAACCTAACAATAACATTTTTGCTGAATGAAATCATGGGTAATTTTCTTCCCCCAGTGTGGTTCAACATATAAAAATAATACATATCCCATAGATATATTATAAAACTTAAACAAGATAATGTAAGAAATTTCTTGGTAGAGTGTCTTCCACTTATTAAATGACCAAACAATGAGAGCTATTATTATTAATGAACAGATACAGCTCAAACCACATTTCCTATTGCATTGCAGGATGAATCCTCTATTTGAGACACACAAGCTTTCTCAATCTCCAAATACATGCACACACATATATAGACTCACACATATATATGTATATATGCATTTACAAATATACACACATGCCTATATATATGCATTCACACATGTGTACGTATGTATATATTCATTTAATTTTATCAAATTTAATTGTATCAGGAGAGAAATCATAAAAATTTATATTGGTCAAGAAGTTAAGGATTTTAAACTTGTTTAAAATCATTAAAAACAACAGCAGAATTGTTAAAGTTTTAGCAATTATTAACCTCCACAGAAGGAATGTGAATAGAAGCAGGGTTAGCAATGTAATACTAAGAGAATATTTTCTAATAAAGTCTTCAGTTTCATTGACTTTATTGTGTTATTCATTTTTTACTAAGGTATAGATTTTTAAATGTTTTATTTTGGCTAATATTTGTTATATCATCAATAATGCATTATCTAAAGGTTATTCTTGTTTTATTCAGCATTAATTTTAGAGATTTGCTGAATCTCAAGATATTTTATTTCTATCTTTCATTTTGCCAAAAAATGGATTGGAGGCAGGAATCCTTTGGTATAATAAAATAGAATGGACTGAGTTTTGATTAATAAATACTTGGGAATCTATTTTGAAATTAAATTCATTTAATATGCAGAAAGAATGGATTTAAATGAGGGCAATGAGTGAGAAGCACGAATAATTTCTTGCCAATAAAAATATTTTATACAGAAAGATATTTCTGAGGAGCAATATTGAACACAGTAGTTATATACTCATTCATCATTGGTATACATTAGATTCTTAAGAATCTGTGATTTAAAAAATTGATTCTAAATACCTTCTATATGGTATTCTAAATTATTTGGAGAGGAAAAATTGAGTCATAGCGAAGCAAGTTTATCAGCCAAAGATATTTTCCTTGACTGGTGATCAAGACCAGTTTGGCTCCCCAGGTCCCATCCCAGGAACTTCTTGACATATGTTATTAGCATTTCTGCTTCAATCTTTCCTAATAATAATGATAATAATAACAACTATTCTAGGAAAAAGTTTATAAGTATTTAATCTGGACACATGCTCCCAGATTCCTTTAACTGTGGACATTTCAAAACATGTAGACCTCCATTTTGTATTTATCCTCAAGGTGTTCTCTGCTAGTGTCTGTGGTATACACAGTCTATTTTCCTTCCTCTAATAATAAGCATGAGCATGTGCTTCAACTGGGGCACAAAATATATTACTTCAGTTTTCTCTTTTATCCTCTCCTAGCATTCACTCTACTTGGATATTATATCCCTAAACAAAAGCTCTTTTTATTATTGAAGTTTGTGCCAGCCATCTTATGCAATAAATAATTGAAATTAACATACAGCATTGAAAAAAATTCAGTCATTGTGATAGAGGGACTGCTATGTAATTAATTATAAAGAGAAATAGACAGAGGATTATGTATTGGGTCAAGAGTAATGGCCCCATTTAATCATAGGATAAAAAAAATCGATGTTGGTCATACTTGGAGATATCTCCTAAAATTATATACATGATTTCAACCTTTGTACAGAAACATATACCCTCTTTGAAAAATTAATTATATATTTCATTAGTATGGTAGCCAACCTCATAAGGTGAAGTGTTCTACTCAAGGAGATAAAATGTACCATCAGAATCCTGTAATCATCAATTTTATGTGTCATCTTGTTTGGATCACAGGGTTCCCAGATATTTGGCAAAACACTATTTCTGGGTGTGTCTGTGAGGGTGTTTCCAGATGAGATTAGCATTTAAAATCTGTGTACTTGATAAAGCAGATTGCCCTCTCCAATGTGGGTATCTTTCTATCTGTTGAGGGTACGAATAGAAAAAAGGCAGAGGAAAAGAAAATTTATCCATTTTTATTCCTGCTTGACCGTTGAGCTGGGACGTTGGACTTCTGCACTTGGATTGAGACTTACACAACTAGCTCTCTTTGTTCTCAAACCTTTTACTGGGTGTAAACTACACCACTGGCTTTCTTCAGTCTTCAGTTTATAGATTGCAGATTGTGGCTCATAATCCCATGAGCCAATCCCTTTTAATAAATCTCTTTTTCTCTCTCTTGCTCTTGCTTTCCCCTGTTGGTTCTGTTTCTCTGAAGAACCCTAACCAATATGAATGCCAAAACCACCTAAAATGTTTTTGACTGTCAAATACATTTACAGTTTCTTGACTAGATCTATAGACTATAATGCAGACAAATTTGTATGGAATTTTATGCCTATAGCATCATCAAAAGCAGATACTATTTGATAAAACAGCCCCATTACCAGTCCTAAAACAAGCTTTTATTCTGGAAGTATTGAAAGAAAATAAGTAGGTTCAGCTCAGGGCCAGTGGTATCAATATGAAGAAAAGAGAAGGTAGCAACAAATTTGTTCCACGATTGGAGCACAAACAGTGAATATGTTATTAGTGAGTTCAAATGGGGTCTATCACTTTTAACCAGTGAAAACAGTTGATTGACAACAAAGATCTCCTATGCTGTATCAGTTTTCTTTTTTCCTGTTTACTTTCTGTTACAGAAGGTGCACATTAGTTCTCATGCATTCCTCTTCTCTGCCCCCATTTTCCCAATACAGTTGTTGGAAACAATGGTATTAATCAATGTCTATATTATTATAATAGCCAAGTAATGTCTGTGATTGCGTTTCTTGTTCTGTGTGACTTTCTATTTTGCTTGAATTAATAAATGCCTAATGTTTTTATTTGCAATATCTAAGTCTCATAAAAATGTTCCACATGAACAAACTAGGTGGAATACATTTATTCCTTTTGTTTCATAGAGACCTCTGTCCAGAAGCATTTTATTTTCATAATCTAATCAGAATCTTTACTCTCTAGACAGCAGTTATATTAGGAATTCTCTTCTCCTTCCTGTTAGGTTTTATGTACTTTATCATAGATTCTATTTCTACCTCTTTCTTAGTCTACATGTTTGCTTTGGTGGAGCCCATTCTGTAGTAGCTTTCTGAGAAGGTATATAAGAGATAGGAGTGTTTTCAGTCATTTCCTGTCTGAAAATTTCTTTGTTACTCTCTCCCATGTGTTGGTAGTTTGGCCAGTTATCTAATTCTGTTTTAAAATTTTTCAAGGTATTGTTCCACTGTCCTCTAGTATCTCAAATTGCTATTGAGAAGTCTGATTTCATTGTGATTTCTTTTTTGATAGGCTTCTTTTTCTAAATTGATGCTTTTAGTATCTTCCATTTATTCTACACACCCTGAAATTTTCCCACAACACCTATTGAAAATCCTTATTCATCATGCTCTCATTAAGACATTTCAAATGGAAACAGATCTGAAATTTATGGTATATTTTCTTATATTATCTTTGATAATTTTTCTCCCCAGCATTTTCTCTCTTCTCTTTTCTTGGAACACCTACTTTTCAGATATTGGACCCACTGAACTGATCCACAAATATCTTATCTATCCTTTGTTCATCTCTTTATTTCCTATGAAATGTCTTTAATTGTATCTCTTAAACTTTTTATTGAATTTTATTTTTTAGCTATCATATTTCTAATTTTCAGATGCTTTCATTGTTCCCTGATTGTTCCTTTATTCTAACATCATGCTTTTGTTTCAAGTTTGAAATATATTCTTTGATCTCCCTGATAATATGAGTTATGCTTTCCATGTAAAGATGGGTTTTTTTTCCTACAGTGTCTGTTTTCTCCAAGTTTCCATTATATGCTTATTAATTTTACTCTCTAATTTTCTGTTAGAGGCTTTCCATAAATGTCTGTTAATTCTTGGCTATGTATTGGGGCACTGAGAAGTTGCTTTGAAGGTGTTTTTGAATGGATATAGTTTATCAACTGCTAGGGTTCGCTGAGGGTGATCAGTCTGACATTGAGACATATTTTGTACTTGGGGGACTTCAAATTTTATTAGGTCCTAGTCTGAAACACTTTAGTTTCCCCACAAATAAAAAAATTCTTTCCTCTCTTACCTGCCTAAATATAAGCTTGGTTTCTGACTTTTTGGATGATGGGAGAAGGGCATAAAAAAGGAGTCCCAATTATTAATATGCAGATCTTATCTGAAATTCCCTGATGAAGATCCGATGTTCCCAGTTGCTCGTCCCTTTACTTGCTATCTCCAAGTTTGGATATGTTCTTGCTCAACTGCTGTCTTTCCTGAGTTAACATTCAGCTAGACACAGGGTGGAATTAAGTAACTGCAGGCACATAACTGTTCCTTATACAGATTTTCAACAAGTATACCTAATTTCAGTGCACTGCCTTCTCTGATATGAAATGTCTACAATTATCAAGCTTTCCTGTGGTGCTTTGGCAAATGATTAATGTCTTGTTAATATCTCCCTCATCATACACCTAGAGGTTTTCATTTCTTCTGCTAAATTAAGGACCATTCTTTCTACTTTTCCTCATCATATATTTTTCTTCATGGTTACAGATATCCTCACGTTTTGTTAATATTAATGCTGGAGTTTGAGGTTTTGTTTCTTATTCTTCTTGCATTTTGTGTGTGTGTGTGTGTGTGTGTGTGTGTGTGTGTGTGTGTGTGTGTGCAAGAGAAAGGCAGAGATTGATTGATTGATTTACGGAAGGAGAAGACAGAAATTTTTTTAGTTTGCCAACTTTAAACAATAATTGTAAAGTAGATTTTCAATTAGCCCTGAGGCAGCCTCTTACCTAAACATCAAATTCCCCGTATGTGACAACAGAAAGCACAATGAATGCTGCAGTCTCTCAACAGAAATTATGAAAAGCTAAAAGAGAAACTAATTAGCAGCGATTTTTCTCTTAAAGTCCAGCGCTGCTTTGAATTTTCACTCCTTCTCTTTCATTTCCAACTGTATCTTTCTCTAGTCATCATAACCAAGAATTTTTGCTGTAACCACAAGTTGTCCAGCTTCGTGTAAGAAGAAATATATTGAGGTATGTGCAGTTCACATTAGAATAAAACAAGTTGGCACCCCAACTGCAAAAGTGTAGATCCAGCTTGCACCCCTGCCATAGTTTAATCAAATCAAGTACATTTAATAAAAAATCTCAATGTAGATTGCTCAGTTTGTGCTTATAAAATATGCTTTTTCTAAAATGCATTGAGATAATCTGCCCCTTTGAAATAAGCTGTATAGCATAGTGGTTAAGACCGTGAATTATAAAGCCAGATTCCTAGTTTTGAATTCTTGCATGTCTCTTTAATGACTAAAGCAAGTGTTTAGCTTCCCTGTGCCTCAATTTCTTTAACTATAAAACGGGAATGTTACTATAAACTACCCCATAGAGATGTTATGAATATTTGACTAGTTTAAATATATAAAACACTTAGGGCAATATGCAATAAATACCAAAAATTCATTTGTATTGTAGAACGAAAACTGTTTTCTAAAATAGAGATTTTATCCATAAAATATTCTATAATTGATAAGATATGCTGACTTTGGCTTCCTAGAGTTATCTGAGTAACTTATTTCCTGAATAGTCATGATCCGCCAAAATTCATATGTTGAAGCTTAATTCCCAAAGTGATAGTATTAAGTGGTTGGGACTTTAGAAAGTGGAGCCCTCATGAAAGCAATTAGTGCCCCTATAAAAGAGACCCAAGGTAGCTCGTTTCTCCTTACACCAAATAAGTATGCAGCAAAAGTCTCTGTCTGCAAGGAAAAGACCTTCACCAGATACCTAATCTACTGGTGCCTTGAGCTTGGACTTCCCACTCTCCAGAACTGTAAGAAATAAATGTTGTGTATAAGCTATCTAGTTTATGATACTTCTGTTATAGCCACCCAAATCTACTAAAACATTTAAATCTCATAAAAATACCTTAAATTTTTAAATGAATGTTTAGCATGATGTTGCCACTAGTGGCATAACTACAAGTGAAATTATTAATTAATGATTTTGGTGAGGGAGGTGCCAAGAAAATTGGACTACAAGGATAATGTACATGTACCTTAAATCAATGTCTGCCATCAAATAAGAGATCATTGCAAGATTTAGAAGAAAGTTTGCCATCACAGGAGAGCAGGTAATGATAACACATTGTTAAAAAGGTCAGTTCAGCCAGCATGAGAAGGAAACAGTAAATTGTACACTGTCTTTTAAAAACGTAATTTAGCTTTTTTCACCCTCTAAATTATAGGGTTTATGGAAAGGTCTCATTCCTTCACAGACAATTGCTGCTCTATCCACATGCATTCTCTGAACTTTTTGTATATGATCAGATACCACTCATTCCACACATTAGTCAAATCAGTGTTAATCCTAAAACCCAGGTGATATGAAAACTTACTTAAATTTGTTAACTGCTATGTTGAATATAAAAGTGGTCAAATTCTACTGAGTCTAATAGTAAGTATTTCACAAGAACACACAGGATCTTGGATCATATTATTTTTCTTCTTGGAAACATTTTGTGGTTAATGTTATTTGTTTGAAAGTAAAATTACTTTGCAGGTACCAGAATATCAATAAAAGTCATATGAAGTAGTCCTTGTTTCCTTTTTAAGATTTGTAATACACATAAATGTATGTCAACTAAAACATGTTTACCTTATGCTATGGTAAATGAAAATGAATTTCTAGACTGAGGGAATAGTCAACATTTGTTTTTGGAACAAAATACTGTATCTCCAAGTACAAGATCTCTGTAAGGATGTTATATATTTTTTTTAAACTGAAATTTTTAGAAAATATGATTTAAGGGGAAGTTCTTCTGCCAACAGTGTCAGATATTATTCTTTTTCTATCATATAGTTGCATGATCTCACTTGTATTTGAAATTTTCGAAAGGTCAAATATATAGATATAGAGAATAAAATAGTGGTTACTAGGGGTGGGGTGGTGGGGGTGGTAGAAACAGAGAGATATAAGTCAAAGGATGCAAAGTAGCAGATATGTAGGATAAAAAAGTCTGGAGATATAATATACATCATGAGGACTATAGTTAATAAAATTATATTAGAGATTTTTGTTAAATATCTAATAGTAGATTTTAGCTGGTCTTATCACAAAAAAGTAAGCATGTAACATAATAGATATGTTAATTTACTTTTCTATAATAACCATTTTAATATCTATATGTGGCCCATAATATAACGTTGCATGTTGAAGGATTGTCCTAACAGTAAACTCTATAATTTTTATTCAATGATAGTATAGAAACATTGATTCTCTTAACCTAACATGTGCTGGTAAATATTTAACAACTGGCTTTCCAGAGAGGCAGAAGACGCTGATGTATACGTTTCACCAATATCTGTGGTGTAAATATTCCCACCATGGCTGATCTCAAGCTACTAATATGATGTTCATCAGCTCACAAAATTTTAAAATTTATAAAAATTGACTGACCGCATTATACCACCATACCCACTCTCTAGACTAAGGATACAGTGTGTATTCTTGCTGTGGATTCCATTTTATAAATTCCAGTTCAAATTTCTATCAGAACGCATTTGAAGGTACAAAACTTTAATATTTAGTAAAGACGTACTTTGACAAGGTCTCTTACATGCATCCTCACAGAGTTACATTTGTACTTATAACATGATCTATTATACATGTGCAATGTACGCTTTACTGTATATTTCACAGTTCATTATCCATCCCTTGTACTGAGTCATTATACCAGATGGTATAATTTTGCTAGCACTTCATTTGTCATATGCATGCTTTATTTTAGTACTTATTAATTACAAGAAAGATTGTGCATGCATGTGTGTGAAAGGCACTCTGGGTAATTCGGCTACTCCAGGTGATTAAAATGAGGAGTGAGATTAAACATGAGTTATGATTCTATCTATCTTTTCTCTTACAAAGTGCCTCAAAGTAGTACCCATAAAATCAAACTTCATTTCAGAGCAATTCACAACACTAAAATTAGGAACCAACAAAAAATTCACTCGCTGTATAATTAAATCTACCATTTTATTTAATAAATACTGACTGACTAATTAATTACAACATGCTATGCCCTAGTCAACAATGAGTTAAAAATGTTCACATTCAGGTAAACCAAAAAGTTACTATATTTTAATTTTAAATAATGTTTTCTTCTCAATAACTCTCTTATTTAAAACAAAACTGATTCTTTTTTCCTTCTTATCCTTTTTTCGTTTTATTCTACATCATGTGAAATCCTTTTTTGTTGATTTACCTCTTGCTACTCGTTGCTTTGATATTTAATTCTAACAATTCCTCAAGGTTATCTCTCAAATGTATTCTACACAATCTCATTTATTTTTCCTTTTGGGATATCTTATAAATCTATCTTTTATATCAGTAATTTTCTAAAATCTTTACTCCATACACAAAGCTACTGAAGCCCAAAATTTCTTTGTATAATTATTAAATGAGAAATTCCTGGATCTTGGTCATTTCCTACCTGTCATCATACATCCCTAACATTTTATGTGGAACTTAATTACTGTTTGTTTTAAACATATATGCTGCTGTACACAACTTTCCATATCAAACTGTTCCAAATTTATCAAATGATGATGGCCTTATTACGATAGTTAAAATGCAAATTGATACAAAAACTGTACATGCAGCTTTAGATACCTTATCTCAATCAGTTTTCATAACATTCAGACAAAGTAAGTATGGTTATATACAGTTTCCACCACCTTTTGCAGATGAGTAACCCCAGCCATTGGTTTCATTCATTGATTTCATCCCACTGTTTCTTGTATCTCCAATAGTTCAAATTATAACAATGGATTCCTATTAATGATGACACAATTTTTAAAAATAGCATCAGTTATAAATGTTTTGTCAAGATATTCTAGAACTTTAAATACATTATTCTGTGCATATTTATTCCCTCAAAGGACTCTAATGGTTTGATCCATCATGATTTCTGCCCACAAGAGTCATATTACCTTTCTTCTAATACACTATTCAGTGATCTTTTATTTTGTTACATATTCTCACAGGATGACTAAATGAAAGAGAGGCTAAATAGGCCCCAATTCCCATGATCTTCTCTGGAACCATCTACCAGGCGATACCTTTGACAATTCACTAGCCATTCGTCTGTCTAATTGTAGTAATGGAAATTGATTTCCTTCTAGAATCTTAAATGATCTGGTCCCTCTTTTACAAATAACTTATAATTTACATATAGAATTTTTAAATCATGAATATTTTATCATTTATCTCTGAACTGTCTGCTTCAAAAGAAAATGTGTTTAAAACTCCATTAATGTCTTAAACATTAAAGGCTAAAAATAGGTCTACTGCTTATTTTCATTGGCAAGCACTGAGATTATTATCTGGTATTACTGCTTCCACTATAATCTGAGCCTGCAACTCTTGCCTTGGAAACCACAATAGCAATGGACAACCTGCCTTCACTCTCGCCCTTAATAATGTATTTTCTTCACAAAAGCCAGACTGTATTTCATTATTTAACATGTGAATAAATTTTAAAAATATTTTAGCAGCTTTCAACTTTATATAGTATTAAAATTACTTATCTGGACAAAATAAATGTTACTTTTGATCTGGCCACTGTCGTCTTTTCTGACTTCATCTTTACTTTTCCCACCTTCATGATACTTGAACCATAGTAGCTTATTTTCTGTTGTTCGCATAGACTAAATTCAAGATTCCCATTTCAGGAAACTAAGAACTTAGATCAGCAGGACCCAAAGTTGCAAAGATAAAAAGCAAAAATTTTGCCATTGGATCAGTAGGGGAAATAGTGAGATAAGTTACTCCCATTTCTACCTCATCATTCCCGGACCCGCGAAATACAGCAATGGGAGAAATAGCACCAATTACAACCATATAACACAGTCTGGAGGATATTAGCATAGCCCTGTAAAGCATTACAATAAAATTTTTGTCATAATTGATTCTTCATAAGGACCTTCCTCATTTCTATAAAGCCAGATGATTCAGGATTATGGGGAACACAGTAACTCCAGTGCATTTCGTGAGTATGGGCCCACTGCTCAATTTTATTTGCTCTGTTGCAATATTATAAGGAATAGCCTGCCTGCAAGTCCATAGATGGTGGTTATGGCAAAAGTATTATTGGCAAGGGAGGTTAATGCATATCTAGAATAAATGCCTATTCAAGTATGAGCAAAGTGGTATTCCTTCCAGAATAAGGTCTCTCCAATTAAATCAGACTTTTACTGGGTAGATAAATGATCCTTCCAAGAAAATACTACCTGCTCATGATATAGTGATGGCTCCTGTGGTTGGCGGATTGGACATCCAATCATGGCTCTAGGCAGATCAGCCATGGTGAATGGAAATCCATGTTATTTAGCCCATATATATCTTCCCTCTCTACTGACATAAATTCTTTTCTAATGAGACGACTGGATGGATTCAGGCTTGGAAAAAAAGCTGGTTGACATCTGTGTAACTGGTCAACTTGCCTACTGTATTAAGATCCTCCTCTGCTATGGTCACTCTTGGGTGAGTCATTCTTGGGCATCTGAAAAACCTGCTCATGCAATTTACTTGTGCCAATCTGGAACCCCTTCTGAATTTGAAACTAAGCCCCCTTATTACCCTGCTTCTTTCCTATGGTAGGCAGAATTTTACAGTGAGCCCCAAATTCCCTGCAGCCTCATGTGCACATCTTCTATAATCCCCTCCCATTGAGTGTGAGTGGGACTTGCGAATATGATGGAATATTATCCAAATCATTATCTTATGTTCTGTAACAGAAGAGATTAGGCAGAAGTAATTAAGGTCCCTAATAAATTGGCTTTGTTAAAAATGAGGAAGGTTACCTTGATTGGGCCTGACAAATTCTGGTGAGGTCTTAAAATACATCAGAGAGATTCAAAATGAGAATTTTGCTGAACTTGAAGAAGAAAAGAGCCGTGTCATGAACTGCCTAAAGAGGGAACCATTTGTCAAGAACCTGATAGTGACATACAGGACCTGGGTACAGTACCCAGACAATAGCTACCAAGAAAACAGAGATGCCAGTCACACAACCACAAGGAAATGAACTTTGCCAAAAACTCAAGTAATTTTTGGAAGCTAATATTTTCTTAGGAAACCATTCAGATAAAGATGCTCCTGGATGGCACCTTGATTTCAGCTTTATAATACCCTGAGCAGAGCACCACATAAATTGTAGTGAACTCCTGATCCACAGAAACTATGATATAGTAAGTTTGTTTTGTTATAAGTCACTAAATTTGTGGTAATTTTTATGCAAAAATAGAAAACTCTTTTCTTCTTTTTTTTTTTCTTTTTTTTTTTATTTTGAGGTATTATGAGAGTACAAACATTATGGTTACACTTTATGTCTTTGCCTCACCCAAGCGAGGGTTAAAGGCATGCCTTTCCCCCCTACAATGCTCCCCGTGTCCTTTAGTTGCAGGTTAACGCCCCCCCAGCCCCCAATCCCTGGAGAGTATTACTGCCATGTGAGCACCCTAGTGTTGATCAGTTAGTACCAATTTGATGGCGAATACAAGTAGAGCCCATTCTTCCAATCTTGTGGTGTCTCACTTTGGATAATGGGCTTAAGTTTAATCCAGGAAAGTGTAAGAGGTGCTAGATCACTGTCGTTTCTTATGATTGAGCAATATTCCATTGTATACATATACCAAATTTTAATAATCCACTCATGAATTGACAGGCATTTGGGTTGTTTCCACATCCTTGCAATAGTGAATTGTGCTGCCATAAACATTCGGGTGCAGATGTCTTTATCTAATAGAAAACTCTTATAACATACTCCCAATAAAATGTTGGGGATTCAAAGGTCTCTACTCATTTTGTATCATATTTGTGTCTTTTAGCCCCAGCTGGCAGTGTTTGTACCAGAACAATCCAATCCTCTTAAAAATGTTGTGGTGATTCTGGGTATGCTATTAGAGTTTAATCCATAAGGTAAGAGCCATAACCATATAGCTTTAACTAGATAAGGCCTTCTCTGCTTTGGACACCCAGTGAGACTGCTCTAGAGAAGTACCTCTATGATTGCTAAAATAAGATCTATGAAACACTCTTAAAAATCTGTCAAAGACCCCTTTTTTCTGTCTAAAGGGTTCTGTAAAGTACTACCTTAAACCTTTTAGTGGTGTTGAGTTGAAAAAAAAAAAGATCTTTGTTTTAATCATTGGTCTAATGTCCTTCCTTAATTTGAGAACATTATGCATTCTCAAAATCCTAGGAATGAGGAATAGTTTAAATTTTGATGCAGCAATTCATGGTTCTCTTATATTTAATAGTTTATTCTATAGGTCATCTTACATTTTATTATAGGCAGTAAAAACAAGATAGGTAGCATTTTTAATATTTTTCCTGGAAATTTCCTTGGATAGATATGTTAGTTCACTGGGTACATGTTCTATTTTCTGTTTTACTATAGGATACAGTGTTTCTAAAGTTTCCACCAGCACTTAACAGGAGTCAATATTCCAATAACAAATTCTAGTAACATTTTTCTGAATTTCTTTTAAACCGTATACAAGCCATATATGACAAACCCACAGCCAACATCATACTGAACAAGGAAAAATTTAAAACATTCCCACTCAGAACTGGAACCAAAATTGCTCTCCATCACCACTCCTATTTTTTGCTCTTAATTGATCTGTAAGTATACCTTTTTATTTAAAGCATTAAGTGGTATAGCACATGAATAAATGAAATAATATCAGTGTCATAGAGATAGCAGGAATGAATTGGAAATATTATATGAGATATTTTCACTGCACATGAAGCAGTATAGAGTTATTATAAGATGGATTTAGATTAGCTTAAATGTATTTTGCAAACTCTGGAGCAACCATGAAGAGATTAAACAGAAGCATAATTGATATGTTAAGAAAAAAGATAAAATGGAATCATATAAAATACTCAAATAAAACAGGAAAGACAGAAAAAAGCAAATGAAAAGTGTAACAATAGAAAATAATCACAAACTTGGTAGATATTGACCCAACTGTATCAATGATTATTTTAAATGTCAGTGGCATAAATATACCAATTAAGATAGAAATTTTCAGGGTGGATAACTTAAAAAAGTCTCAAATATATGTTATCTATAAGTAATATATTTTAATATAAATAGATTCTGAAAAGATAAAAGTAAAGGGAGTAGGAAAGGTATACAATGACAACACTAATCAAATGAAAGATGGAGTAGCTATATTAATTTCACACAAAGCAGACTTAAGGACTAGCAAAATCATCATGGTTAAAAAAGAACATTATATAATGATAAAGAGGTCAACTTTTAGGAAGCTATAACAAACCTTAGCATATATGCACCTAACAACAGGACATGCAAATGCATGGGACAAAAATGATAGAATTGAACAGAGAAGTAGAAAAATTCACTATAATAATTGAAGACTTTAATGTTTTTCTTTCAGTAATTGATAGACCAAGCAGGCAGAAAATAATTAATGATAAAGTTGACCAGAAGAGCACTCTAAATCAACTTGATCTAATTGATATGAATAATATGCCCCACCAAAGAACTGCAAAATACACATTCTTCACTAGTTCACATGGAAATTCACCAATATAAATTATACTTTGAGTCATAAAACACACCTTAACAAATTTAAAAGAAGAGAAATCATACAAAGTATTCTCTCAGACCACAACGGAAACTAGAAATCAGTAAAGACATGATAGCTAGAAAATTCCCAAATATTTAGATACAAATCAACACACTTCTGTACAATGAATGGATCGAAAATGTCTCTGGAATAAATTTTAAAATTTTGTACTAAATAAAAATTAAAATACAACTTATCAAAATTTATTAGAACAGTAAAATAGTGCTTAAAGGAATATTCATAGTATTAAATATATGTATGAGGAAAAGCAAAAGCTCTAAAATCAATAACCCAGCTTCCATTTATGGAAACTAGATAAGGAAGAACAAATTAGCCCTAAAGTAAGCAAAAGAAATAATAAAAATTAGAGCAAAAACGACAAAATTGAAAATAGGAAATAAATAGAGAACTACAATAAAACCTACTTGGTTCTTTGAAATATATTAATAAATTGTGGATTTCTTTGAAGATGAAATTGATAAAACTCTAGCCAGCCTACCAATATAAAAATGAGAGAAACAATTACAAATGTTAGAAATGAAAGGGAGGTTGTAACTACTGATCCCATGAACATTAAAAGATAGTAAGGAGTACTATGAACAACTCTGTGCCCACAAATATCATTACCTGTATGAAAATGAACCACCTCCTTGAAAGATACAAACTACCAGAACTCACACAAAGAGAAATAGATATTCTGAATAGGTCAATATCTACTAAAATAAATCAAATCAATAATTAATCAATAAAATTATAAAAAATAGAGCACAAGTCCATATGTTCTTACTGATTAATTCTGTCACATGTATAAAGAAGAAACGATATTAATTCTCCATAATCACTTCCGGAAAATAGATGCACTTCCTAGCTCATTCTAGAAGGTCAGCATTATCTTAATACCAAAACTAGATAAAGACAACACAATTAAGGAAAACCATAGATCAATATCTTTCACGAACATAGATATAAAGATCTTCAAGAAAATATTACATTGGATGTAACAGTGCATAAAAAGGATTATGCTCCATGAGAAAGTGAGCTGTATTTTAAACATGCACAGCTAGTTCAACATTTGAAAATTAATTGAGGAGGCCCAGCACCCCAACACATCAACTCGCTAGAGAACTAAAATCACATGTTCATATAATTGAGGTAGAAAAAGTATTTGGTGATTTCCAACACCATGCATACTAAAAATTTTCAACAAACTAGTAGAAAGAATATTAATAGAAGATTCCTACCCCCAATTTAATTATTATGCTTACTTCTAACTCTACCTCCGTGTCTGCTTCCCTGAGGAGCAAACCAACGCAATGTAGAAATATCATAAAAGCATATATGTTATCAAACACCAAATTTAGCCTTCTAGGTATCTCTGGAGTGGGTATAGAAAACTTAATGAGATCAAGGAGGCATTTATAGGAAGCCTTATGTCCATTTGTAATATTTTGTCATTTAAGCTTGTGGTTGATATTATCATTATCTGTATTATCTTGTGTTGCATTATATTTATGACATTATTTTGTTATGTCATTCTTTATATTTCTTTGTCTATTTGAAACATTTCATAACCAAACATTTTTAAAGGAGTAATTAAAAATGAGACTTCATACAAAACTCTTTCTGAAAAATTATCTTTTTAAGTAGAATCAGAAGAGGTAATTGCCAGAGGGCAATGTGGCTATAGAAGTATTTAATTGGTTAGTTAGGTATGCAGGTAATTTTAAGGACAGGTAATTCAAAGCTTGAATCTAAAATTTTATTTTATATGCCCTTGTGCAAGTTATTTAAATTCTCTAAATCTCAATGTCCTCATATAAAAATAGAAACTAAAATATTTTCTACTTTTTATTTGTGAGGATTAAATAACATAAAGCACCTAGAAACTAGTGTTGCAATGCACAAGTATATTAGCAAATATTATTTTCATGGATTTTACTTTAGTAATTTGGAAATAATTCAGAAGAAGACATTAATTAACAAAGGGTTAAAATTCATTTTATACTTCATAAATTTGGAGAAACGAGTAACTGATTTGTTCTTTCTCTTGTACTAGAAATCTCAGAATTTTCAAAATCTCTATCAGTGTACAAACATGTAAAAGCATTCAAATGATTTTTAAGCAATTGAGTGGTTAGAAAATATACCTTTTGTGAAGAAAAAAAAAAGCTTAACAGAGAATAGCCAAAATTACACTGACCTCGATTTTCTATAGAAGGTAAATTCTGTTTTTTAAAATATATGTAAATTATAAATGCTTTGTATTTATTAGTAGGTTGAATTTATTAATTGCATTTAGAGCTATTTGCATCCCCTATGTTTGGTGTATTTTTGGTCAATTTAGTATAATCATGATGTAAAGTTAAATTATAAAAAAAAGACCTTCGACTTTAATTTTTAAAAGAGTTAGATTTTTAAATGTATTTTTTATTAGACATATTTGGACGTAATGAGTTTAACCCAGCTTGCGCACAATTTACCTAGGCAAGGAGTTTTGAAATCTATGAGTTGGTGCATCATTTTCACAGTCAAGGTAGTTGAAAACAGTTTTGTATTAGTTCAGATGCTGTCCTTTAGTGACTTTCACTTTAAGTCATATTGACTTAAATGATTACTTATGGTATAGTAATATCAAGAATGTATTTATAGAAAATATATATTATCTTTTCATTCATGTGCTTTAGCCCAGTATATACCAAGGTAAGCAACATTATCAATTCTGAACTTTTGATAAAAGTATAAACATACTTGCACATGACCTGGGTAGAAATGAATATTTGATGCTCATGATTTTCTGAATGTCTTATATAAATGCACTTTTAACCTCAGGGAAAAAAATCCATGGGTTCAATAAGACACTTCAGAAATAGGCTTATATTCTTGGGTTTTAACTTTTCTCACTAATTTGAACCAATCTGTTCCCAACTGAATTCATTATTCATTCTTTAGTAGGCAACATAAATGTAATAAACAGACCATTGTGTCCATGTTAAAATAACTGCCCTTAATTGTGTTAAATGATTACAAATACATCATAATCATTATGAAATAGGCACAGGATTTGTTTGGGAGATGTACGAAGATGACTTTTTTTGGAAAAGAAAACTACCACTTGACATTGTACAGATAGCATCTGAAGACCATTGCTAAATTTGCCTGTCAATGCTATGGCAACAGTATCCCAGCAGGGAAATACAGGAGATAGTCATGTGACTAATCACAGTGGACTTCATGTCCTTGGGGTTGCAATACCAAAACTGACATTTTTTATATCAAAAGGTTTGAATTCTGACAAGCATCTGTGAGGCTTTTCTGCTTCATCTAACCCCTGTCTATACTATATCTTTATCTAGAACAGGGAAATGTGACTCTTGATTAAAAAATCAGGTTTAGAGATGTGGAAAATAGAAATCGGCAGGTGTTTGAACACATACACATATAAATATATATGTGTATGAATATATGTATTCAGACACAAAATATTATATGTAAGAAAATGTTGATATTAAGAAATGTCTCAAAGATTGACTCTGGAAAGCATTCATAATGCAGATAAAAAAAGAGAAAGCCATCTCACAGTTTGCTTTCTGTGACACAATGGAAAATATTGACATGAATAGAAATAAATTTTGGAAAGAGAATGAAACACTCTAAGAAAAGGGTATATAGATTACTGATAGGTTCTATTTTCTTTACAACATATCATCACTTAAAAAGCAATATAACTTTACACAAGAGATGGATGGGCAGTTAAGTTAAACAGCATTGATTCAAAGCCTGAAAAAGAGTGGACACTAAAATATACCATTTGATTAAGTACTGGCTCTTGTTACTTAAGAGTCTGCCAAAAAGTTTGAATCTTATCCAAACTAGTCTATTACACTTTTGATCGTTTTTAAGCCCTGAAAGCAAGGGAGACATAAAATACACATGCATTGTATAAAAACTGAAAAGAAGCAATTAATTTGGAACAAATGTTCAACTCATGATAAAATCAAAGCCCTAAAAAGAGCCCAGCGACAGCTATTTAGGTGTTATAGCCTCTCCTTCCCCCACCCAGGCATAAGATTGTTTTTAAATCTTTTGTTGAACATTTTAAGTTTCCAGACTCAGGAAAAATTGTCCTTTCAAGCTTTAAACATTAAATTTACCCATGGTATATTCACATAGTATATATGAAATTAACATCAAGAAGATCTATAATCTGTTTCTTTCTCCTAATGGGTGCAATGCGCACCGTCTGGGGGATGGACATGCTTGAAGCTCTGACTCGGGTGGGGTAAAGTCAATATATGTAACCTAAACCTTTGTACCCCCGAAATATGCTGAAATAAAAAATATTAAAAATAAGTAAATAAATACATAAATCTTGGAATTAGGGGGGGAAAAAAAGATCTATAATCTAAGCTCCAAAATGGTAGTTTTGACTCTTTCAACAGAATTTCAAAAAATACATTTACATATACAATGAAAGAGGAAGTAATCTACGCTTATTTTTATTTCCTTCATTTAGTTGGACAGTGGGATTTGGATGAGGTTAATAAGTACTATAATGAATTCTATTAGCCACCATGGAGGTGCTTTATACATTACACAGAAAATCATAAGGCTATGATGTTGGCAGACCACCAGATGTGATATTTTCATTTTCTACTAATTATATCCTACTTAGTAGTTTGTTTTGGATTAGTGTCTTATTTTCTATTAGTTTGAAACTTTACATTCAAATACTTTCTGCAGTTTGAACTTATGTGGTTTAATCACTTTATAGAGAATATTTAGGTGGCATCATAATAAAGCAAAAATTACAATGTCAAGGGGAAGGTAATGTGTTTCTAATCAAAATAATTTTTATTTAAAATAATTCTGTTATTTTCAAATAATCAGAAAATAAATACAAGATAAAAAAGAAAATTTAAAATAACCATAAACGTGCTCCTAGAGATAACTGCTATGAATGCATTGATACAAACCTTTCTGGATGCAAATATGTTCTTGACTTAAATTTATTTATATAATCTCAACATATTGAAGTGGAGGCATTTCAAATAGGAAAATTAAATCTTTGAACATTATTTAAGTTGTTTTTATATTAAGATAATTTTGGTAAAATAGGTATAGGGTCTCTGATGGCATTACCAACTCTTAGCACATTGAAAATGCTTAATAAACTATAGAGTCATAGAAATATTATATATGTATAAATATGTATCAATGGATTAAACTTAACGTTGACATAGAGAAGAGGAAAAAAGGATGTACTGAAGCTAGACTTTCAATTAGGGGATTAGGGTATTTCACATAGGTCTAACCTGAATATGAAAGAAATCTACACCAAAACTATTTATTAAATAAATGACTAACTCACTGAGTACATCTGTGCACAATGAATCCTGTGCACATACATTTTGGACAGTCTAGAGTTACATATATGCAGTAATTAGTAAAAAGTAAAAATTTTACAACTATTACTCTTATTTAAAAAGTCATGCAATGTTGAAATTTGGGTAATATTTCTAGTAACATTACATAGCTGTCAACAGATTCCAACTGCTGGCCAAATCTTTTAGTTACAGGATATTAAGACAAATTGAAAGAAATGGTCAAAAACTCAATTTTCTGTATTAATGGGAATTATATTCCCTTCATTTCTGAGGGGAAGTGGGAAGTGGGAATGGCACAGTTGGTGGGCACAATTAAAAATGAAACAAAATATGTTGGGCTCCCTAAATCATATATTAAAATATTGATTATGCTGTTGTCACTTGTTCACTTATTTCATTGCAGAATTTCCAAATATCCTAAACACAAAAAACATTATATATGCATGACCAGCTTCAGGAATAAAATGATGAGTGCAATTCACTGCACAGGTATTTTGTATGTTCTGGTGAAATTAGGTCAAATTAGATTTAGCAAATGCTAGAGGAACTTTCTATGTTTGAACTTTGATGCAATGATTCTCAAAGATACTGTAGCTTTAAAAATGTACCATTAACAAGATACCACCAACAACTGATTAAATTAGAGATCTTTGTTAATAGGACCGTAGCATTAATAGTCTTTTATACTTTCATGGTATAAAAGCTTGCTCTACCAGGTGATTCCAGTGGGCATCCATCCATGAGAAACTCTAGCTCTGTGAAACAGTGTCATGAAGAATCCAGGTGTCTTGCTTTCGTTAGTTCCTCTGCCCTGTTGTTACTATCCAGTATACCAATGTCATAAACTAGTGGTCCCTTAATCTCTACTAAGAGAAGCATTTTCATACCCATGCTATAATGATGAAAATTTATGAAGCAATTCCTCTGAAAATATTCAGAAAAAAATTACCTACAAGCTATAATAGTGGTTTCTAAATTACTATTTGTAGTGAATTGAAAATAAAGATTTCCCATATCCCAACAGATTCTGTTTCCCATTGAGATGATTCTTATGTGCAACCATTTTGAGTTATTAGAAGTTTTAAATCAATAGAACTGTTTTTTTGTTAAAAAAACTCTTATATGTTATGGCAGTTAATAAAGATAGGATGGGGTGTGTAAGTTTGTAGAGCAGTGGAGGAAGAGATAGAAAGTCCAGAGTAATTTATTTTATCTTTCCAAGTGCAAGATATAAGCAGAGAAGTATCATGTGGCCCTAAAAGAGAAAAAAAAGTAGCCTAGCTTCATGGTTTCCAAATTTACATGTCAAGAAATCCAGCTGTATTTTTCTTCATGTATTTGGATTCTGTGAATTATATTCATTTTTTAATAGAAGCCATCTGATTATTTTCTTTCCAGAGTTACATTTTCTGATTCTCACAACTAGAAGAACTACTAGATGACCTTCAGAAGAGTATTTACATGTTAACAGTTTTCATTAATTAACCTGTCAGCATGCCCTGGTTTTGCTAGTTTCTGTTTTTCCCAGTTCCTTAAGACTGGGTTCTCCAATGTCCCTATGTGCCTATTCAAACCCATTACAGTGCCTCAGTAGTGCTCACAGAAATAGGACAAATTGTTTCCCCTCCCCATACCACGCATTGTATTCATTCTCTCATTCTCTCCATATTCCTGTAACCATAGCCATTAAGAACACCCTTTATCGTAACTAAAATCCCAGATGCAGCTGGTGGCTTGCTGTGCTAGACCGGCCCTTTGGCTTGCTAGCAGCTTGTTTTTATCATTAGGTAATGCTTCTCGAAGCTAGTTGGCACTTTGACTGTTTATTCATCTGAACTTGGCTGTGGTTTTGATTTCCTCATCTCATTTTTGGCCACTAAGCCCTATCCCTCAGCAGAGAACAGAGACTGGTGTCTCACAACACCCCAGATGTGAGATGACTGGAGAATAACACCTTGAGCTACTGCCATCCGCAACGATGTTTTAATCAAGGCACTCCCCAGTGAAGCGATAGACTTTTAGCTGGGATTCTAAATAAAAAATATTCTGCCCCTGTAGTGTGAATTTAAAATAACCATTTAAACACTACAGTTATCACAGAGTGATGACCAAAGCAAAGGGAGCACGGGATAGCAATTAGTTCTAAAGAGAGAGACGTAGAGCGGAAGCACCATGCAACCATTCCCAACACTGACAAAATCACCCATTAGCAGAGTTCATGAGGAAAGCCAAAGCTTCCACAGAAATTAAATGATGAAGACTCAGAACTGAACAGGCTTTCTTTTAAGAAAGAAAACACTGCACATGAAAACATTCTCGGTCTAGAAATAAGGCTCTGAAATTATAATATAATCCTGTATCCTTGGAACATGTGGGAAGACTGCTTAATAATCTGAATAAGGAATATAGAACTAATACTGCACGACCTCACTTATATGTGGAATCTAAAATAGTCGAACTTATAGAATCACAGAGTAGAAGGGTGGTTGCCAGGGGTTGGAGTGAGGGGTGGGGAATGGAGAAATGTTTGTCAAAAGGTATGAAGTTTCAGTTATACAAGATGAATGAGTTCTGGAGATATAATGAACAGCATGGTAACTAAAGTTAACAATACTGTATTATATGCTTGAAATTTGCTAAGAGGGTAGATCTAAGTGTTCTTACCACACACACATACACGTTAGGACATGAGGTGATAGAAATGTTAATTAGCTTGATTGTGTTGATCATTTCACAATGTATACATATATCACACATCAAGTTGTACACTCCAGATACTTACAATTTCTGTTAGTCAATTATACCCCAATAAAACTTTAGCAAAGAAGGAAAAAAAAGAAATCCAGAACAAAAACCATTGTCTTGATCTCACTGGAGTTAGCTCTTCTTGAAGATGAAATAGAAACTGATCAGCCCATTATTTATCCTTTGTGGCTCTTAAAGAATAGTTATATAAGTGGTATAAATGGAGGATGAGCTTCCCTTATTTTCACCAAATGCCTGTGCTAGTTTTAGTAAGTCCTGGGTTACAAGGAAACAACAACAAATAAACAACAAAAGAGAATGGCTGGTCTTGCCACTGCTAGAAACCTAAATTAGGTACTTCATCTGTGTCTCTTACATTCATGATATTAGTTGTCAGACTACAAAAAATAAATCTGGAAGCAGCTCCATTTCATAAAATTGCTTGTTTTTGTTGGGAATCCTTAACTGATGTACAAATTACGTGCATGTATATTCTGCCCAAGCCACAAAAAGGAAAAGAAGTAAAATATACTCAGAAAGAGACTTAATCTGGTGATGATTTCTAATTCCATATGTATAGCCAAGTAATCCAGTAGTAAAAATTGTGGAGATACATGAGCACTCATCTTTGATTTCTGAAAGATCCCTAAATGGAAGCAATTTTATTGCTGCAAATGGAGCATGTAAGAATCCGAGGAGTGACTGTTGTATGCGAGCCCTGGAGATCGGCTGCTGTGGCGTTTGACACAGATCTAATTTGGTTTCCTTTCAAAGGAGGCATTCCAATCTTTTCTTCAAGTAATTGAGCAAAGCAATTATGCAGTCTCTAGAAAAGCATTAACATGTCCATGGAGGACATGACAAATTATTTTCTCATCATTTCATAATTTATTGACTTTAGAAAATAGTTATGCCTTTTTAAATGACCCGTATTCCCCAATACATGGAAACAGGCTGCTTCACCACTTCTTACGTACACGTGAAGAAGCAGCTTGCCCCACCTCATTGTGTATCACTGATTTCACTACTTTTCTTGTGTATTCTGGGGCATTATTGTAAACATTGGCAGTTTATAGCTTACATAGTGGTTTAAATTCTACTATTTATTTCCATCAGCTCATAGTTTATAACACATTTGGGATTATTTCTAACAAGATTTCCCAATTGCTAATTAATTGTAGTAATCTCTGAAGATACTCTACTTTGAGAGTGTGAAAGGCTCATCCTTATCTCAAATGGTTGTAAAATAACAGTGAGGAATAAATTGAAAAAGGGGAACATCCCTCAAAGGGTAAGTGGTCACAGAGAGTTTGAGAGCTTGATATGCTAAAAATTGAATACAAATAAAATGAGATAGGTCTTAGGAAAAATAATAAATACAACATTCAAAGCCAAAATAAAATAAGGCATTAACCTGTGAAAGCATGAGTAAAAACCCAGGATAGATGTTTAAAATTTTTCAGAGTAGGAAGGCTGCTGGTCAGTGTCAGGAATAGAGTGGGATATTTTTCTCTGTGTATCCAACATAACAACTTGATCCCATCCATTCCACATTTAATATCTTCTTCTTTAGCTCTCTTTATAAAAACTGACTGTTTTCTGACTTTACTATTTTTAGATATATGTAGACATTTGACAAAGGAGAGGAAAAATCACCAATAATTCATTTTTTTCAGATAAAATTCCTGTAAACATTTTAGCAGCTATACTTCCAGCAGCATTTTCTCTCTTCTTACTATTTTAAGACATAGGCAGTATGCAACAATCATAGAAAAATAGAAGACAGAAATAATAAAAACTAAAATTAAAATGATCTCTAAACCCCAAATCACTGTTAACATACTAGAGCATATTTTTCTATAATAAAATGATCTCTGAATGAGACTGAACACCAGTGCTATTTGAATCTCAATGAGCAGCATGAAAAAGATGGAACGAGCTTTGTGTTGAACCTTTTAGATTGCACTGTTGCTGCCTCATGTTTGGGAAGTAAACTATTGCCACAATCTCAGGTGGTTGTGGTGGAGAGCAGAAGATCAAGGTGCAGCTCTGCACAAGAACAGGCTTTACCTTTCAGTGGAATGGACGGTTTTATTGTCAGTCATCCTGGGATACATCCCAAGGGGAGTGGGGAAAAGGACTCAGGAGATAGAATTCAGATGTGGAAATTTAGGAATATCAGTTATGTATTGCTTTAAAACTCTCTAATATAAGGATTATAAAAATATTAAAAATTTGAATTTATATTTTTAAACTACTTAAAAAATCTCTACGAAAGATTTCTTAAAAATAGCCTTTTTGACACTTTCTCCCTTTCTCTCTCTGCATTGCCCAAAGTGTCAGTTATATTATGAGCACTGTAAGATTCATAACACCTGGACTATGTTTTGTAACCACAATTCCTGGAGATGAGGAAGAAAATACAAAGAAACAACTATTAAGAAAAGGGATGTGTGTGTGTATACACACACACACACACACACACACATGCGTGTGTAGTTATTAATGATAAGAAAATAGTATGCAAATACACGCTAATAATTATTTAAAATCATGGAAATGTTAATATCTTGTTTTCTATAAAATTCATGTTTAATTGGCTCACAATGTGATATCCAGACAAATAGTAGGATTAAAACATTTTAATGATGCTAAAGATGTATTTGCCAAATAAAAAGTACCAGCAAGATGTAGTTTTATTAATTCTTTCCAAAGTTCAGAAAATTGATAATTTCCAAACAACATGAATGTTTGAAAGCATTTAAAATATGGTACATATTCACAATTCATTATATGTATCTATAAAAATAAATTTAATACATTTTTCTTATAAAAAATTATGTTAAGATGTTATGGACTGAATATCTCTGTCTCCCCCAAATTCATATAGTGAAATCTTAACCTCCAGTGTGATATTATTAGGAAATGGGGGCTTTTGGATGTAATTTTAGGTCATGAGAGTAGAGTCCTTCCGATGGGATTAGCACTCTTATAAAAAAGGAAGAGTCATGAGATCTTTATCTCTCTGCCACATGAGGATGCAACAAGCTAATGGCCATCTGCAAACCAGGAAGAATGCCCACACCAGACATGGGATCTGCCAGTGCCTTGAGCTTGGGCTTCCCAGGCTTCGGAACTGTGAAAAATAAGTGTTTGTCGTTTAAGCCACCTAGTCTATAGTGATTTGTTATAGCAACCCAAAATGATTAATACACAAGATAAAAAAGATTTACTGGCAGATACATGAATATAAGCATATAAAAACATTAAGCATTCAAATTAAATAACATAATAAAATTGATCTGCACAATCAAGTAAAATATATTCTTATACTTTATTGCTTTAATAATAGAAATCATTTTCATATACTAATGTACCACATTAGTAATGGAAAACCAGTATAAAATATTTTCTTAAATATAATTTGATATCATTCTTAATCAATACCAACTAATAATCTAAAAAAATTGAAATAATGATTAAAAAAACATTTTCGGAATGCAAACGGTAGTTACTCACCGTTTGTAAAACAGCTCCTGGCATACTATGGGATGCTAGCCAAGACTAAATGTTATAAAGGACAACATGTATCAGACAATTAAGGAGATGGCTTTATTCAGGACATTACTATGGAGAAACATTTATTAAGGAGGAGTGCTTCAAAGAAAAGAAAGGGGTCTGGGATTAAACAGACACAGGTAGACAAATGAGTCAATGAGACAAACGTGTGAGTTTTATGGAATTCGCAACAAAGGTTAGAGATGGTTCTTGTCTAAGACATTTAGGAAAGGTGAAGGTGGGTCATATATTAGAATATGCAAGAGCAAAGTGATCCTCGTGATGATATATTTCCTAGAACACAAAAGGGTGGGGGAATTTCTTAATCATTGATATTTTCTGGGAGCACAGGGCTCAGATAAAGTTCAACATTGTCAATGTGTTACCAGGAATATCACATGACTATGCAACTGAAGCTATCCACTGTTAGCTTGGCATTACCAGACCCATCAAATCATGTAGTCAGGCAGGCATAGTAGCCATTAAGAATGCAAATGGAATATTTTTTATTAGGCCCAATGAGCTGCAAAAATCATGAGTAAATTGTATGCATAGGTGACTCAACTTTTCACGTTACCTAATTCTATTGTACCTATGCCTCGCCATCAAGTAGAACTATGATCTTATGAGAAATTCATATTATCAACTGCAAAGAAGAAAAAAATCTGTCAGGACTGGTTAATACGTAAGTGCACTATGTTATTCTAGGTGTTGTGATTGTTATTAACAGACCTGCTCAGGGGTTGCCTTAATGATAGTTGTAAGGGGATAGTGTCCTAGTAGGAAGACTTGATCGTCTCATGGAGAAAAATAGCTTAAAGTAGAAGTATACGCAGATTCCACAGCAAGAGGAGATGGCTTTTGCTGATTGATCCAGGCCCTAGAACGACACAATTTGAAGATTATGAACAAGAAGCTCTGGAGAAAAGATGTATGGATAGATCTATGAAAAAGTCACAGAGCATGCAAGTACTAATAAGTATGCATCACAGAAGAAGTTCTAAAAATATTCCAGATAAATTGCATGATTCATGCTGTGGGTATCAGCCTATTTCTCTTTAGTCAGTCACCTAGTTCTTGTGTAAAGGATTGAGAAGGCAGAGGTGGGGAGTATATATGGATCCACCATCATTAGCTCCCTCTTACCTTATGTATCTGATAAGTTAATGACAATTCGGAAATCAATTTGTTGCCTAAGGAATCAATGCTTAGCAACCTATAGCATCATTCTTTAGACACAGCCATTTCTTTGGTGGCAATTAAATCTCACCATTTCTTAGAGGAAACAGTGATTTGTTCACATTTGAATTAAATCTTACCACGGATGCGGCTTTGTCTTTCCTATCTACAATGCCCTGATAGCCCTACTAACAGCACTACTAACTGTGGACTTACAGAATAGGTACTCTATTAACCTGGTATTCCACACAATATTCCTGCAGAGGACTGCACACATTTTAAGAAAATGAGGGGCCATAATGAGTATACATGAGTCTTATCAAACAACCTACTAATCAGAAGCAGTTGGCCAAATTTCACAATGGATTGGTCTGTTAAAACTCAGGTAGTACATCAGATAAGGGAAAACACTCTCCAGATTGGAGCACTGACTTCCAGGATGCAGTATATATGTGCTGGACTAACAGCTGATATATGATACTTTGTCCTCTATATATTGAATACATGGACCAGAGAACTAATGGGTGGAAGTAGGATTGGCTCCTTTACTTTTGCTTCTAGTGAGCTGATTACAGAATTTTTCTTTTCATTCCGGAGACCTTAAACTCTGCTTGATTAGAAGTAATTTTCAGTGGAAACAATTCAGCTAGGAGACAATAGAAAGGGCTCCACTGAACTCAAAGCTGCAATTACCCTGGTCTCTCTGGCCTCTTCATACCACTGACACTAATGGCACCAGCAGGAGGAGAAGACAGTTGCTCCTAGTCACCATCAGGAGCTAAGGTTACTCCTAGGCAATGGCAGTAGGGATGACTCTGAAGGCAATAAAAGGGATTCACTAGGAAATGGCTTGGTGTTTCTATGCCCAGTGATAAGAGTAAAAGGCCCAAGACAGCAAGACAATTAAGGATTCAAATCCTTAGGAATGATGGCGTAGGTCTAGGTCACACCAGTAGGCAAACAAGTAAGTCAGGCCTGCTATGGTGCTGGTCTAAGGTGAGGGAAATACAGTATGTATGATGCAGAAGGAAAATGATGAATATCAATTATAATATTAGGACCAGCTGCAGTACCTGAGATTATTCTCTTTCCAGCTACCACTGTGATGGCAACACTGGTGTTCTCCTTGCTGGAATGCATTTTTTCTAAATTTTCTGATGGTTCATCCCCACACCCCATTCAAGTCTGCTCAAATGTTGCCTTCTTAATGGCACTTTCCTGATTATTTTAAATTACAATTTTTTTCCTGCTCTCCAGTCCGTTTGTCCCCTTTTTCCCTACTCTACATCAAACTTAGTAATTTCAAATGAAATTATTTACATATGCATTAATTACTTATTCATGTTTTTGTTGTCTGTCTCTTTCCTCAAATGTGAAATTCACAATGTCAGAAATATCTTTGTATTTTTCACTTTTACAGCCCCATCACCTAGAGGAGTGTCTGGCTGTTGGCAAATATTTAATAAATATTTATCCAACAAATGAATTAGTTTTCTGTGTCTTTTAGATGATGACTCCTGAATCTACATCTTCAACCTACACATCAAAATGTATCTCTTGCTCCATACTTTTAGGCTACCTATAGTCCAGGGATAACCACGAGTGTAAGCAGAGTCAACACGATATCCTATGGTGTAATTTCAGTGGAGAAGTGAAGACACATTCTCATATGCCAAAGCTTAACTCCATTAGCTTGATCACTAGTATTACACATTTCTTACAGGAAGTAATAATAAGATTAAAATACAAATAATCTTGGGAGAAATAAGTATTTTTACAAATCCATTCACACTGTAGTGAAAGGGCTTATATCAGGTAAAATAAAAGATACGAAGCATAAGGACTCTGAGTGGCAAAGGCTGCCATGAAAGCATGAGAAAGAATGTTTGAAAAGTGAGGATTAGCTATTTTTAAAAATCCTAACTTTAATGTCTTTAGCAAGCCTATATAGCATTCATTCTCTTGCCCTGAAATTTTATTACTTCATATCTGTACTACCATGTCTTTCTCTAAACTTCATTTCTTCATCCAACTTCTCAGTTTTAGTCAATTTTCTGCCCACTGGGATAGAAAATTTCTTAGATCTCTCTTTTTTGGTCTATCATTTATGATACTATCAGTCACCTAGTTTTTTCAATTCTTATTCCAGGACGTTTTTAATGGTAACATCAAGACTCTCCACAATGCAGACTATACCTGACCTGTTATTTGCCACATAGAGCCTATATTTTAAACAAAGTGACTTACTCTTTGCTTGACTCTAACCCATGTATTTCTTACCATTTCAAGCTTATAGTCTCCTCCACAAGAATGTATATAAAATTAATATTTATCACTAAGCATTCATCTCAAATGTCATCTCCTACCTTGATAAACATCAAAGTGATTACATTTTTTCCTTCCCCAAACTTCCTCCTCAAATCTCTCTCTATCACATCTCTTGACTCACTTGACATATATCATTTTCTATTAATGTTATTTGTGCATTTGCTTTTCCCTCTATATGATAAACTTCTAAATGTCTGAGAATATTCTTTAGATCCCCAAAAATGCCGAGAAGCATCTCTTGAGCAGGAACAAATAATGTCATTCCTTGACTTATAGGAGCATAATTTAACTTCCACTTACTTCCTGAAAGGATCTCTGGATCTCATTGACTTCATCTTGCCTCTGGAATAAATTTCATGCTTCTCATCCCATATGTAGATTCACTGACACTAACTAATTTGCTTCACTTAACTAATTCAAGCTTACTTTCTACTGTCACTACGTGGTGCTCCTTACCCTAATTACGTAAACATTCAGATAGATAAGCTTTAGCAATTACAGACAAAGAATGACATACAAACAGAACTTAGGAATCAGAGACAAAAATGGAAAGCGGAAACAGGATTGTTCTCTCTACCTCTCAGTCTTTACGATTTTGTCTCTTCTTTTATCTTTCTCTCTCCTGATTGTCATCTTATTGTATAAAATTCAAGCCAAGAATCCAGCACATATCTATGAATTCTTCCAGCTCTGGAGCACACCAGGCATGCACTACATTCTTTATGTTTAATGCACTTATTCTTTCTAAAGGAAATTTGATTAGCTCAAACCAGAAAAAGGCCTGTTTTTTCAGGGACTTGAGAAGTCCTTGGGCCAATCAACTGAGGATGGCATGAAGAGTTGTAGAATTGAGAATGCAAATCTATTCCCAAAAAGAATTATGGACAAGGAAGGCAACATAAAGCACTGACTATTTCATTTTTTAACTATATTTTTCTAACAAACTAATGTAGAACTAGTCAGGACAAATATACAGTTTTCATTAAGTTATTTTTAAAAAATAACTGGATGACCTCATTATGACTTATCTTCATACAGGTCAGACTCCGATAACACAATTGTTGACTTGAATGCTCATTTGGATACTTTACTAGTGCATTTTCTCTGATAAGTAGACATCAGAATGAAATTAGTCATGCCAAAGATCTATTGGATGAAACAATTAAAAAGAATAAAGGGAAGAAAAGTAGGAGGAGTGAAAGAATCCTTCAGATCTCAATGTAGATTTGATACCTGCTATGGTTCGAATGTTTTCCCCAAAATTCATGTGTTGGAAACAATTCCCAATGCAATAGTGTTGGGAGGTGGAACCTAATGGGTGGTAGAATCTTAACAAATGCATTAATGCTGTTATTACTAGAATGGGTTTGTTATAAGAGTGACTTTAGCCCCTTTTTGCCCTATCTCACTTTCATCCTCTCTCTCTCACCCTCTCGCCCTCCGCCATGGGATGGCACAACAAGAAGACCCTTATCAGATATGGCCCTTGGATTTTGAGATTTCCTGCCTCCAGAACCATGAGCCAAATGCACTTCTCTTATTTATAAATTACCCAGTCTGTGATATTCTGTTATAGCAGCCCGAAACTAACAAAGACAGCACCTGTGAAAGGAAAGAAGGAGAAATAAGAATTAGGGAAGAAGAACCTCTATCTGCAGTGAAGCTCTGAGGAAGGCTTGGCCGGCCTGATGGGAAGCCCCAGAGCAAAACTTGCCCATTCGAGTAGTCACACATTGGGCAACAGTAGAAGGCCGAGTGTATCCCACCATTCCCAGCCATTAGGTGGAAGGAGCCTGAGGAGAGAGGAGGGAATAGTGCAGTGAAGGCTATCAGTTAACTGTACTCCTTTCAGCAAGTTCTTTCATGAAAGAAGATCTGATGCACTCCCAGGGCTGCCTGAGCCACTGACTCACACTCTTCTCTGTAATAACCACTTCCCAACAGAATGCTAGCACCACACAATTAAGTAATGTATATCTTTGTTATCTCCTGAATATGCCCAACCCAATGTGAGGACAGAGCATGTTTGTGACTGTACTTGTTAAAAGGTTATATTTAAGAGATAAATTGATATAGCAGAGTGTGTTTTCCTCACTGTGAAAGTAATTTATTTATTTTTTAATATTAATGGACTTCAGAACATTCATATTCATTGAAATACATAATTCCTACTTTGATACATATGAGTAATAAAAACATACAGTATGCCATATGTTCTTTTCAACAACCTAATACTATAGGTTAATTATAGCTCACTACTATAATTTGACTTTTTACAGTGTCTTTTATCATTTATTTCTTTGCAAGCAAGCAATGATATTAAGATACAGTGTTTTACAGATTAACAGATGAGAAGATTAAACCAGATAGAATAAAGGAAGCTAAAGATTTCTTCAAGGTCAGAAAACATGTGAATGGAAAAATTGGAATTAGGATTGACAAATGATGCGCTTTTTTATCTATTCCTCTCATTGATTTACACTTTGTTTTTCTGATTTTCTTTTTTGAAATAAAACTGTCTGAAGCTGTGTATTAGAAATATTTAAAGATCAAGAACTCTAAGGATTGGATGCTCAGTGAATGTCTACTGGTCATCTTTAAGAAATCAGGTTCTCCTGGTTAGGACAAATTGGCTAGTAAGGATCTTTTGGAAAATAAAGGAGCTTCAGAAATGTCTTAATAACTATAATTTACTCATTGTTTCCAAACACTCTAATTTATAAACATTATTGCATTCTTAAAACTACCTTTTCTCTGTTTTATAGATGAGAAAACGCTCACAGAAAAATTAATTGCCCAAGGACACAGAGCTACAAGGTGGTAGAAGTTAGAATCCAACTCTGCATGACTTGGGAGATGTAAGCTTATTTACTACAACATCATCCTACCTTCTTCACTGAAGACCAATTCCTTTTACTGAACAATCTTGGATTTCAAAGGAATTCTTGAAGATATTAAACGATTCTAGTTTGACCACGGAGATAAGAAACACAGTAGAATTAAGGTGTGTTAGAGTCATTTCAGCCATTATACCATCTCGAAAGGAGTTAATGAAAGGAAAAGAAAATCTAATGCATTAAGTGCTTACTGTGTGCCAGGCTAGGTTTTACATGTTGACATAGATATTTCTAATTCTCACACCAACCTTGTTATCATGCCTGGCATCTACTTTTTTCTATGCTCATCACTTCTATCTTTGATTAACATACCCCTCCTTGGGGACCTGCTTCTCTCCTTACCTCAGCCAGGGCACCCCAGTGGCTGCTGTCAATTATGCTATTCCAGCTTCCTGGATTTACATGTAGATGATTGATGTAGGCCAGTTTAATCAAAGCTCTGCCCTGGTACGTTTCCAATTAAATCCAAGAGACAAAAGTTCTGTCCTTTCTAGTGGGAAAGCTACAGAGAGAAAAATGATCTAAGAGAAAGGAAATGAATGGAAGGGAAGTGAAGAGAGAAATCCTGGTGGTATTGGAGTCTCTCATTCTGGGCATCCCTAGACTTCATTCTTGTTCTTGGTTCAGTTTGATTTTCTCAGTTGATACATTATTCTCATTGCCTAAGATTTTTTTTGCTGGTTTTCAGTCACTTTCAACCAAAAGACTCCCACTATTTTGATAAAGGAAAAAGGAATTCGGGTCCTTAGTCTAACATCTCACTACCAGTGAGTGACAAAACAGATTGGAACCCAGGACTATCTGCTTCTCAAATTAGGCATTTTTTTTCTTATTTATTCTTACTCCACAATAGAATGCAAATGTGTTTGACTCATTGACGTATAACTGCTAGGGACGGTTGCAATCTTCTTTTCTTTCAGCTAGACTTATGAAAACAAATTAAGTGCTGGATATAGCACCTTTACCTACCATTTCTACATTGTGTTTACTTTCAGGGGGCTAAGCACTACCTGAGTGGCTGTAAAGAGTTAATTTAATTTATCCAAGCATCTATTAGATAATAATTTAGTTCAGTTCAGGTTTTAACTAAATGAAATAGGTACGATCAGGTGAAATCCTAAATATAGTTGACCTAACTTGCATTCCATCTAAAAAAATACAGCTTTCACACATTTCCTCACAAATATCTTGGCATACCTGCAATTTCTTTTCACACATAACTGAGCATCTATTTTCTTGATGCACTGCCTGCTTCAGAACACAGTTGTAAAATTTTCCCTGCAGAAGATTATAAATGCAACTCTTAGCACAAGATCACTGGAGTCAGTTCAAGGACTAAAAGTAGAAATGCTGAACCAGGAGGGACATTACTAATGCACTGGTTTTTTTGAACAAACTCAATCTACTTTTCTCCTAAATATTGAAGATCCTAAATCAAACCAAATTTGATACAAAAATATAAAAACATTATTAACTAATTGAGTTTGACTGAAGTAATTAATTACAATGGAGACAAGACAGGCAGAAATTAAGGATTATATAGAATCTAATGAGGTTCATGGAAGTTTCCCCCCCCCCCCGGGCTTTGTTTCTTTCAGATTTTACATGCTTTCTAAATGCAAAAAGACACTTGGAACATTATTCTTCTTTAAAATGATCATTATACAGTATTTTTGGTTATCATTATTCACAAAATTGTGTGAGCAATGAAAATGCATATAGCTTTCTATGTATCTATAATTATATTTATAAAGATGTAGATATATCTTAGCCTGTCTCAAATAAGAGGAGATCTTATAACCAGTTACAGACTGTATAATTTAAATTATTTGTTGGAGCATTTCTAACTACCTACCACTACTATGTTAGAGTGACTATCTCTTTGAAAGCTGCTATGTAGAAGAAATTAGTCAACACATCTAATTTTTGGACCACTCACTAATTTGTTAATCACAACTCTAACTCCACCCTACTTTTACTACCATTTACATTTCTCACCTACTGCAATAATGTCTTTACTGGTCTTCAGTTATCTACTCTTTCCTTCTTCCAATAACTTATATTCTACTCAGCAGCCAGAGAGAATAATTTATAATTATTCATACGTATGATTTTGTAACACACATATAATTAAAACTCTTCAATTACTTCCCGTTGCTGTAAAGATGAAGTCCAACGGCCTTAGAAAGGTTAACACGTTCCTGAATGCTCTGGCTCCTGCCTCTCATTCTTCTTAAGAACTTTCATAAAGCTATGTTCAGCAATAATGCTGTCTCCTTAAATGTGTTTTTCAATTCCAGGAGGAAATGGGTAATGCCTTTTAGGAAGAAACTCAGGGAGGAAAGAATTTGATTTACCTCAATGTTGTATTTATTTAAAACTTTTCATGTCTTTTATCTCTTAGAAGATAGCTATATTTTTATGTAGTTATTAACAAAGTGACACATTTTCTACTTTAAAATTTAACAATGACTTAATTGCTTGTATTCTCACGCTTCTCTGAGTTACCCAAACCTAGAATTCACCCTACCACACCTTAACCCAAGAAATTCACTTTCATCAAAGGCTTGTGCTGGAAGTATAGATGTAAAACCCAGTAAGAAATACAAATCATTTAAAGCAGTAGTTTTGGACTTTATGCTTTCATTGGCAAAACAACTTCAACAATAGTAGGGACATTTCACCAACCATGTAATGAACCAACAAATAAAATCCAATATGTTTATTATTTAAAAGAAGATAATATAATAGGATTATATATAAGGATATATAAGATATAAGGACATATAATATATAAGATATATTATCCTTATTGTTTAAAAGAATATTCCACTCCAAAAAGTAGGAACAGGTCTCAGAATAAAGGCCAATCCTTTAAAGTGAGTGAATTTCACATTAGGAAAAAAAACTCACTATAACAAACTTGCCCTATCTCTCTCTCCCTCACCCACAAATATATGTTTTTTTTAATTTTGTTACAGATTTTAGATATTTTCAGCTGAATGATTTTTAAACTCTATTTGAGAATGATTCCTCTGTGAACCTTGCTAATCCACCCTATTCCATGTTAGTAAGTATGAGAGCTCAAAGCCCCAGAAGTGTTGTTACTGTTCTCATTTTCCTATTTGGTCTCATTTGCCTTCACATTTGCTGGCAATTCCCATCGCTAAAGGATCTGTAGTCCCTAAGGACATATGAAGCCCAGGGTGCCCACAGTACTGTGCAAATAACTAGCACTGTTTACACACTCTGTAACTATAAAATTCAATAAGTTGGAACAATATTCATCAACAAGAAGAGAGATAATCAAACTCTTCACCCTAGCTCCATGTACCTTTGAATATCCACAAATGACACAAACAGATGATATGTTTTTAATATTTATTTAACTTAAGTGTAAATACAAGGTTTCTGGACCAAAGATCAGTCCCACAATTATCACACAAGTTTCCCATGCCCTCTTCTCTTCCTCGCAGTGATGTGATGAGGTTAATTAGGCTCTGCACGTGTAGAGGGGGTCTCTGGGACAGAAGAGGAACCCTAAGATTATAAATTTTGCAGTTTATGTAGAAATAGCTGCACAGCAGCCCCTCTTCCCCTCCAGAGGGAGGAAAAGACATGATATTTCTAACATAAACAAATCCTTTCTGGGGGAAGAGGGAAAGGTCCCTAGATGTTTACAACCCTTTGGAATATAAATAAATGGTTCTGGGAAGGCAGGTCTGCAGGTCACACTGGAGGTCTCCAACTTCCAAGGCATGTTACCATTCGAACATCCCTTAATCCTGGTTGCTAGTAATTTTTGCTCAGAAAGCCCTGATTGTGCAAAAATATGGAAATGTTAATTGTTTCTCAACAACAGATACATAAGAGTCATATTTTATGTTCCCCGTCTGTTCTGCTTAGGTCATTTCTGAATCCCCTTGGGTTCTTTTACTACAAATAGTAACATTTTATTCAGAGTCAGGCTCTCTCTACCGAGCTTCTACAGTTCTCTTAGTTAATGGAGCTTATTTGAAGTAGTAGTATTAATATTGTATTAATTTACAAGATGCAGTTAACTTTTGGGCCATATTAGAACACCCAATTTTCAAAAAAAATATAAAAATGAAAATAATAAAAAAGAATAACAACTTTCTTATCACAGCTCTATTCTACTCTGCCAGAAGTAGAGCTTAGAACATTTTTGTCTCTTAAGTTGTTCAGTCTTCTTTGGATTTCTCTGCAGATAAGAACTTTAATTGGACAGGGAACTATGTTTTCTCAATATATTTATTAACAACAAAGCTTTAGAAGATACCAACTGCTAAAGGTGTGGTTTTTTTCAATACCCATATTCAATATTGGTGATGTTATTATGAAAGAGCCACTCTCATGTTGCTGATATAATATATAAAATATTGGTGAAAAATATTTTTTGCTTATGGAATTGCTAGCCTTTTCAATTTGACTTTGATTTTTACAGATAAAATTCTAAAATTTTTTGTAGTCTAGCCAATATGCAACTTTCCTTTGTGATTTCCTTAATTATTTTACTTAAAATTTCTCTTATTCACCAATAAGTATTCATAAGACATAAAATAATTATAAAATACATAATTATGTAAGATAATTGTAACATATAATTTTATGAATATATAAAACAACTGTAAAAATGCTAAAATAATGTATGTCACTATCATCATTTTTTTTCCAGAGTTTTCCTGGTGAATCTTGCCTATATAGATATACTTTGCCAAACTCCCACAACTACTTCACAGATGTTCTGAATAGGATTTCAATAAAACTATAAAATTTTAAAGACTCAAATATTTAAATACTAAATCATCAGATTCTGTAATATGATATGATAACAACAAAAGCAGCTCATTACATGTCAGACACTGTGCTAAATAGTTTGAATGCTTAATGTCACTTAATCTTTGGAATGACACTCTGACATTGGTCATATTGTCACGCTCATTTTCAACTGAGAAAACCTGGACTTAGGAAAGCCACATAACTTCATTATCTCAAATCAGGAATCATAGATAACATTTATCTTAAGCTTTGCTGAAAGAAATGTCCTAAAATCGACAGGAGATAAACGCTTAAAGAAAAGTTTGTTTATTTTAGGATATAATGTCATTCAGTGCCAATTTTCTTTTAGTTGAGCTAATACTGATTTGTTCAGTTGCAAATATTCAACATGCAGATGTACATGCAGAACTTAGAAAGGAGGAGAGCCATGCTGGGAGATGTGATTTGAGAGTCACCCACTCAGACATGGTTATCAAAGTAGATCATTTCCTTGGGGACAGTGACTAAACAGATTTTAGACAAAGGAGAGTAAAAAGCTGAGGCCTCCAAACTTAAGGCACCCTTAAATTTAAAAAGCCAGAGAAGGACTCAAACTCAAGGAATAGAGGTTGGGAATGGGGAGATGAGCCTAAGTCAGAAGTGGGAGGAATGAGTTGCAAGAAAGGATAAAATATCCAAGGGATTCAATATCCAGGACATTTAATTATTTGTAGATTGCTGGCAAACTTCAACATAGCATTTTTATATGGAAAGTAGAAGTTTAGGTGTTGGTGTACGATTAAGGAAAAGAAGATGACAAGCTTTCACCATCATGGATGGGAGTTTACTGTAAACAGAAGGGGAAAACAAGGCCGTGTTTACACACCAGGCGAAAATGCTGCAAAGCGATTAAGGAGACTAAGAGCTCCAGGGGAGACGATTGGCTCTAAAAGAAAGGGCATGATTAAACTAGAATTATGGCACTTCGATTATTTGATTTTAACTATTTTAAAATTATGTCTTGTAGAAATTGATACAAGATTGGCATCTTATATCATACACATCTCTTACTTAAATCCCTCTCTCATTTTTTTTAGAATAATACAACATACACTTAGCAGCATATTAGCGGTGTTAAGTTCTGCCATTTCAGGGACATATAATCTTCAACACTTTAGAAAGTCTCTAATCAAAATTCACAGAAAATGGAATGCCTGTATACTTTTTGTAATTAAAGACTATGTGTGTTTGTGTGTGTGTGTCTGTGTGTGACCAGTTTCCTAGGATATAGGACTAGGATAAATTACTTTCTTCAAACTAAAATACTTTGCCTGCTCTTAACACAAAAGCTAATCTTTTTTCAAACACCTAGTCTGTATGGGATTGGGAGCAATTTGTGACAAAGACATCATATCATCAATTTAGCAATAATTGGAGGTTGCAAACAATGGAGCTACCAGACCAGATGTGAGGAATCTTTTCATGTGGGAAGGCTGCATTAACTTAGCTGTAATGAAATAAAGATGCATTCAAGAAACTTCAATGAGATATACTTAAAAATGTACATTATTTTGTAAAAATCTAACTAGTATATATTTGATAATTTCAAAAACTGAAACTGTTAATTTTAAAGTTAACTAATACTTTAATGACTTTGTTGTGTCTGTTTTTTGTGGCAAAGTATTTGGATATTTGGCAGCAACAGGGAGGTCTGCAGTTTCAGTTGATCCTCTAGATGGGTATCAGTCATTTGTGACCTTAAGGGTGCCTTGATTTGGGTTAGGTAGGAGAATGCATATTAGCAGCGATAAGTGGTTGAAAAACAAGAAGGCATTTTTCTTGCCAAAGGCATGGGTATTCTACTGCATTTTTCCATATTTCAATTGGTTCTTCCTTAGCATCAAACAATGACTTTAAAATATCATCTATTGAGAGTTCAATCAATTCCATCTATAGTTCTTTAGATGCCTTATCAACTAGGTGAGGCCGAAATGCTAATTTGAGTGTGATGTCATGATTCTCAAAGTCAGAGAAACTTTCATTGTATTTTCCAATTAATAGGTCTGTAACAACTGCGTATTCTTCAAATGATTCATGTATATCATCCTGCTCATCAATGCCCTTTGCTAACTGCGAAAAATGTTTATCTAAAATTTCCTTTTGAAGAAGTGTTATTTTGTAAAAATAACTGATGATGCTGTGTTGCAATCACATGAATATAGTTAACAATACTTATAACATTCAAAAGTGTCACTTAAAATAGTAGCTTTAGGACAGAGATTTTGCCGATGCAAGATAAAATTTAAAGAAATGAGAGCGTCTGTTAATACTTTTTTTAATCTGTGCAATAAACCCTTCATGTTTCCCTGTCCTGGAAGGGAAGGTGCACCGTCTGTACATGTACTCACTAAATTTACCAAATTCAGTCCAACTTCACATTGTATTTTGAAAGTTGTCGAAGATACCTATTCCCCATTTTCTGTTGACAAGAATGCCCAAAGTGAGCAACTCTTTGTAGCAAAGAAAATCTTCTGTCATGACCCGAATGTAGTATAAAACCTACGCTGAGTCATTAGTATCCGTTGATTCATCCAAAACTATTGAATAATATATATTTTCCTTTTGAAGTATTGCATGAAGTTGTTCTGTTAAGTTGAAGGCTAATTCATGCTGCTAATCAGTTATGATTCTCCTTGAAAGAGGTAGTTGTTCGTACTTTGAAATGTTATTGGGGTCTAAGCATCCTACAACTTTGACAATGCATTCTTTCACAATTTCTACATCACTGAATGCCTTCTTTTTTTCCTGACTATATAAGCTACTTTATAAGCTTCTTCAGTGGCATTATTTCCATGTCTATGGCTGCTTGAAAGAATTGTCTTTGCTTTTGCTTTTCATCTGTTCATTTCTACAGTACAACCTTTCATGCCTCTTTCTCTAATTTAAAATATTTGTGGTCCTTGTGAGTGTTATAATGCTGTTGAACATTGAATTTCTTTAATGTTGATATTGCAGTATCACAAAGCAAGCAAATCATCTTATCTTTAGCAGAAACAAGATAATGTTGTAATTCCCAATCCTTATTACAAAATCCATTTTCTGCCTTCAGCGTTCTCTTGGTCTTCTTTGACATCATGGGCTCTTAAGCAGGCAGAATTAAAAAATACTTGTCCCGTGCTGCTTCTCTGCTGATTCACGATGCTGTTCCTTGTTCCTGTGGGAAGGTGATCCACTTGTGTGCAGCTGTCCAAATGGTTTAATAATTGGTAATTCATGACAACAAAAACAGCACTAATTAATAAATAATAAAAGATAAAAAAAAACAAAAAAATACGTTTGAGCTATACAATTATTCACAAATTTCACTTGAAACAGAAACACACTCTTCTCAAAAGCTGATAACAGACTGGCATACTAGAACCCCACAAACTCTCGCCAGCGAGCCTCATATGGTAGTGGTGCCAGTCAGACAGGGGAAGGTAGAACTTATGAGCATAGCAGCCATTACTTTAGTCCTTATGGCTTACTAATGTTCTAACTGTGCTGGTCAATCTGGGAGGATTATTTTGTTGAAACTTATTTTATTCTTTGACGTTTTAAATACGTTAATTTTAAAAATAAAATAAAAATATAAAAGACAAAAATGTACTAATAAAAATAAAAGAATTTGTTCTGTAAAATTTGAATTTAGTCAAAAGGCCACACTTAAGAACCTAGAAGGCCACATGTGGCCTTAAGGCTGCAGGTTCCCCATCCCTTTACTAGACGATACTAAGTAAAGTACAGTAAAGAGTATTTAAGACTGGATAACTAAAACTTCCTCTAGCAGAATGTCTCCAGCCTTCACTTTTCATTCAGCAACTGACACTATATCAAATATAGCTGACAGCATTAAGAACTGATACTTGTGGAATTCGGGTTGTCACTGTGAATTTACTGTTTAAAAACTCACATTGATGACTTCAGTCTTTATTTTATTAAAGCTTTTTTAAATATTTTATCCTATATCGACAAATGATTGTTGTATATATTTATAGGACACAAAGTGATGTTATGATTTGTTAATACAATGGTGAATGATTAAATCAAGCTAATTAACATACCCATCACTTCAAATATTTAACATTTTTTTATGAGAACATCTGAAATTTATTCTTTTAGCAATATTGAAATGTACAGTACTTGATTATTAGCCATATTCACCATGCTGTGCAATTGATCTAAAAAATGCCAAATCAAATTTATTCTTTAAGTGAGGCTTCTTTAATATTTAAAGCAGAAGGTCTCCGGAGAACTTCTGATAAATGGCATTTGGAAATAGTACATGCTTCCTAATAAATTCTGTGACATCTTGGTTAGTGAATGTGATGAGCAGCTTATGAAATGGCAATCAATTATCCTCATCTCCTGATATGTATGCCCCCTTGTAATCCTATCCTCTTTTGTGTGGGCTGGACCCAGTGACTTGCTTCTAAAGTAAAAGTTGTGGGATGTCACTTCTGAAATTAAGTCCTTAAAAATCAAATTTCCATCTTGCTTCCAATCTCTATCTCTTTGGCTTCTCTTCGTTTTGATCTGATGAACAAACTTCTGTGTTTTAAGCTGTCCTATGGAGGGGCCCATCAGGAAAGGAACTGAGGGTGGCATATGGCCAACAGCCAGCAAGGATGAAGACTTCAGTCCAGCAATTCTTGAGAAATTGAAACCTGGCAATGACTGAGCTCTAAAGTAACCTTAGATTCACTCCTGATGAATGAGCTTTCAGATGACACTGCAGTTCCAGCCGGCACCTTGATTACAGGCTTATGAGAGACCCTGAAGCAGAGGACTCTGCTAAGCCACTTCCAGATCCCTGACCTTCAGAAAATGTGAAGTAATAAATGAATGGTGACATGAGCCATTAAAATTTAAGCTCATGCAAGAAATATGCTTATTTAATCCTTGGCTTATCAGATTACTGTCACTATTAACAATGGAGCTCACTTCAAGAATAGCAACTCTCAACAATAAGAACAAAATCAAAAAATTCATAAAAATTATTTTCCTAAATCTTCCCTAAATGATCCAAGAAACATTCTTCTCAGCAATTCTTGAAAGTTCAGCTAAGCTCTCACTCATCTATAACCTATTCTTGATACAGTGTTTCCTTTCTATGACTTCCCATTATACTAATAGCACCAAAAAATTTATAAAATTTTTTAGAAGTTACTTAAATTAATGGGAAATTTTCAGCTGAACTGTTGTTTTCATTCTATAACCTTGAGAAATGCCATTAATTTCAAAATCTAAAAATTGAAGAAATTGAATCTCCTAGATCTTTGCTATCTGACACAGCTGTTACTAGCCACGTGTTACTATTTGAATTTAAATTTAAATTAATAAAAAAATCAAATAAATTTTTAAAATTTAGCTCCTTGGTCATCCTAGACATATTTCAAGTGCTCAATAGCCACATGTCACTAGTGGTCACCATAGTGGATGTACAAATATAAAACATTTCTATAATACCAGAAAGTTCTATTAGGCAGTGCTGCCCTAGATAATCTCTTAAATTTCTATAATTTTTAATCTTGCATAATATTTTACGCTGAATCTGCAATTTATAAAGAACTAAAGTATATATCCTAAATATAATTGCTCAATAAGTGTTTGTTGAGTGTGTATCCATGGGATTTGGACTGGAACCTAGGCATTTTTTTTTTACTCCTGGAGATAAGTCCCATTCACTTGACCATGTTATCATTTAAATAGTTTTTAATTTCTAGTAGTTAAGATGTTTTAATATTTAATAATTTCATGACATTTTTAGAAGTTAACTATTAGCACACAGCAAAAATTAATAGCTATTGCTGTTAAAGTTCTGTGTTTTGGGAAGAAATTATTTCAAATATGCAGCTCAGAATTTTTACAATATTATTATACTGACTATAGTTGTTCCTTTGAGTAATCTTCTATTGTTTACACATAATTTGAAGTATAGGTCAATTACGTGCAGTTTTCCAATGTTCTGTTGTGATTGCCAGTGGATTGGAGCATATTTTTTCTTGTTCAAGTACTTTAGCATTTTTATTTGTAAAGTGAATTTATTTTCAGTCATTCCAAAATTTTATTTTCAGTACTTACTATGCACCAATCCATGAAATTTAAATAATATCACAATTCAATTATATTAAGCGTTTTATATGCCAGTGATATATTTATAGATATAGAAAAATATAATGGCATTGAAACTTAAAAAAATCCCTTTGAGTACTTTTAAAAATTGCAAAATCCAGCCTGTTTTCTCCCTCTTTATTGGTATAGTCCCCACCCAAGCTATCATCATTTTTGCCTGGGCAAAGCCATAATCTAGTAACTGATCCAATCACATCTCTTTCCCAAATTGTGACCAAGAACTCTTTTCAAAATACATACATCATTGTGTCAAAACTTACACTTTGATGGCTTCCCCTGTTCTTGAAATTAAAAGAAAAGAAAAAACATTTTAACACGGCCAATGGTGCCTGGAATGGTGGGCTCTTTATGTCCACCTTTTAGCCCCCTCTCACCACTCTCACTCATCTTCTTTTTGCTCCAGCTGCAATGGCTATCTTTCAGACATTCATGCTTACCATTCTCCCTCCCAATGCCGCAGGCCCTTTGCATGTGCTCTCTTCTCTACCCATAGTACTGTTTGTTTTCTCTCTTCACATAGTTAATTCTTATTCATCCTTTGGATCTTGCCACTAGTATTACTTCCTCAGAGAAACTCTCCCGGAATCTACTGACCAAGGGAAATCTTGTTTTATATTTTGTAAAATAATAATTCTCTCCCTTAGGAAGATTAACCTGTTCTTCTCAAGAGCTGTCATAATTGAGATTTTACGTTGGACTGTGTGCTACCTGATTAGCGTCTTTCTGTCCCAATAAGTTGTAAGCTCTATGAGAGCAGAATCTTTGTCTCTTTTTGCTCACGGCTATTTCTCAGGATTTGATATATAGTAAGTTTTAAATGAATGAGTGAAAACATGAGTGAGTGAATGAATGAATAAAATAAATAAGTACGAGAAAACTGTATATAAAAGAGAGAGAAGAAAATTATTTTGGGTTATCAGGGGAGACCTCTTGGAGGTGAACGTTAAACAAAAACTTAAAGGATAAGAGAAGATTAAAAAGGAAAGTTAAAGCAAAAAAGAGAGAAGAATACTCTAAGAAAGGGAATATGTGGGTGCCAAGATGCTCAGGCAGAAGAGAATTTGACTTGTTCAAGGAACTGAAGGAACACCATTATTTCTGGAGTATAATGAGCAATAGAGAAAATGGCATAGGAAGCTAAGAGTTCATAACTGAGGCCAAATCATGTAGGCAAAAACTGGTACTTTCACCTTCTTATTAGCAATCATGTATTTAAAAGAAACCTGAGTCTATAATTTTTATTATTTAATTTACAGATTAAGTTTATTGTTTGAAAAACAGTCTATATAAATGCTCTGTTTTCCTTATTCAAGCAATATAATATTTCTAATATATAATATGTAATAGTTGTACTTCAACAAGAGATGTATTCAAGAATGTTTGTGCCAACACTGCTTACATAGAAAAATCTTAGAAATAATCCATGTTCATCCACAGAAGAGTGGATAAATAAACCAAGTTATATTCATGACGTATGAACAAATGAATGAAATTAAATATTCTGCAATAGTCAAAATTAACAAACTACATTGACAAGCAACAATGCTAGATGAATCTCAGTAACACAATGTTTGAGTAAAAAGGGTCCAGAACTCCTACAAATATTGTGATACAATTTTTATAAAGTTGAATATAACCAAAACTTTAAAAGATACATTTTAGGAATATATAAATGCAATAATACATAAAATGCAACATTAAGGATATTATGAGCACGGGATTCAGACTTTAGTTTTCTGGGGCGAGGAAGACATGGGGAGAAGATGGGGAAAGACATAATTTGATGTAAAGTGTCTTCGGAATTCCAGTTCTTGCTTTGGATGAAGGGTTTTCAGACAGGTATTACATAAAACAGCTACCAAATGGCTAACTAAACAAATAAAAGTAAGATATGCATGGACCAATGGTGAGTATATGCTTTGAATAAAGGATTCTCATTATTCTATCATTTAATTCTGGGCAATGGAGGAAAAAAATAGAGGTATAAATCTTGCCTAGGTTACTTAACTTGGTGTTAAATTATGTGTACCTATATTCCAACGTCATCGTTGCAAATGAGTAGAGTAAGGGGAATGTACGTTCTTTCTGAACATATTTGACTAAAAAATGTAAAAATAAATAAATAAGTAAAGTCATACATTCACTTGATTATTGCTAAAATAAAAAGGCATTGGAGAAAACATCACTATGAGACACTTAAAAAAGTGACTCAAAAGAAGACACACTTTCTGTACAGTTTCTTATTCCACTAACCCATTGCATAGGCTCTAACCTCCCAGCTCAGATCTCAAACCCGTAGTCAGTTATTCCGGCTGTGAAAGCCTGGCTGTATCTCTAACATGCCCTACACATCCTTCCTGATGTTCTGGCGATCACTTTCTTTAGAGTCAGTTCAAACAACAAAGCATCAGGATTCCAACATTCTAAGCCAAATTAATCAGATTAAGAGTTTTATCGATTTAAATCACTTTTACTGAAATGTGTCATCCTATCACACAATAACTATAAAGCCTGCCTTTTTAAAGATAACCTACTCTGACATATATATGCAAATCAGCAACAGTTTACAAGGGAAATTATAATCATTCTTATGCTATTCTACCAAAAATATCTACCTAGAAATGAATAAATTACAGTTAGCTTATTATGGAACATTATCAAGAATAATCTCACAATATAAGCCTATTGTAATTTACATTTCTAGGAAATTACTTAATTTTTAAAGTCTCATAACCACAGTTTTTATCATAGCCACCAAACACATGGTAACATGTGACAATTTTTTCCAAACTTGGTTTCTTAATTTTCACTAATTCATTCTCTTTATTAACATAGGGCACTACTTAGATAGCATTTTCACTGTGTATAGCTCCATAGAAATTTAAAAAAAAAGTTTGATGTGAAACAATGGGTACTTTAAACAAAATTTCCAAAGCAGTGTTTGATATAATTTTAAATATCACATTTGAGCACTGAAATAAATATGTAACATTTTTTGTCATATAAAGATTATTAAATTACTCAATACAAATGGTCTATAAAATAAATTAATCTTTGGGGATCGTCCTCATAATGAAGTTAATGTGGTTTTCTTGGAATTATTTATGTTTAAATCACTACACATTTCACTTCCTGCATTGTGGAAAACATCTGGCTACATGGGTAATGATTGAAAATAACCGGTAGTTTATTTGTTTCTATTGTGAAAGGCAGGACCATACAAAATATTGCTGAACTGAGAAGACTGACTTTAGTGAATAAGCATCATTATCACTCTGTCAACTGTGAACTTTTTTCCACTGGCCATCTTAAAAACATGTAGCTTTTATTCAACACTTACAGTTTTCAAGACAATATGGTAAGCACTTTATTTATTTCATTTAAGTCTTATAATCCCTCTGTGAAGTTGGTATTATTACTATTCTAAATTTACCAGTGAAGAAATAAAGATTTATCAAGTTTGAGTAACTTGTCCAAACTCATGGCGATTGTCACCACTAGAACTCAAACTGAAGTCTGTTTCACTGCAGAGCCTGAGCTCTTAATCATCACACTCTACAGAATATTTTGAAAGCAGCACTTGCACAGCTAAGATTCTGTGTATTAAACTAAAAAGCCTAAAAATACACATATATAAAGGCTGTGAAGCCCATTTCCCAACATTTTTAGAAACTAACTTGACCTAAATTATTTCATCACTCTATTTTTGTAACTATGGATTAGTCTCACTGCTTTTCCATTACATGCTTCACTGATGACCTACAACCGCAGCACTGTGATATTCTTATCCTGTTAGAGCCCACAGTGTTTGTAGTGATATATATGCCAGTCTAGATATGTATGGCAGCTTTCTGGGTGGTTACCGGTCCTATTCCAAATGGAAAGCTATTGAAAAATATGTGATGGTTTATTTTAAGCCTGTCATCTCAAATAAACATGCCAATGGATGGACATGGCAAGTCCTCATTATGCAAAGGCCTGAATTGACCATAATAAGTGGCATCTATAAAAGTATAACTTTCTCATGATGATGTAGTATTGTTCACTGCTATAAGTATCAATTTGAATATTTTGTGAGCTCTAGAACAAACCATGAAGCCTTTCCATGAATCACCTCTAAAATAGACCAAAAACAATGAGAATAACTCATTGTATATTACTTATGTTTTAAAAAATATTATTTTAGCTTAAAGTGGCATTATTATAATATATGATATTGGTCTTTTTAAAAATGTACATTCTTAAAATATTTGTCATTGTTACCACCAAAATCAACATTGATGTTGTAGTTCTTTAAGTAAGCCAATCTTACTACTAATACAAATATGGATAGTTAATCTTTGAAGGACAGTGCACATTAGGAACACAATGATGATTTAGATTATGTGAACTGGTTTTAGCACGTCAATCCTGGACTTATGCTTCTAAGAATGCTTTCCATCTTTGCAAGTGCTATAACTAGTTAAGTATGGTTTTCTAATCAGTGATTATGCCCTAACTTTCAATGACAATTGCAATACTGAAATAGCCTTTCATTCTAGATATTGAAATACAGCTGGCTCAGAATGTGGAAATTTGATATGATGAATTTCATGGGGACTTCATCCACAGTCTCAGACACATACCATACATGCATTATGAATTTTGGAGGTTGTGCCACTCTAACTATGCATAGCTTGGACATGCTTCAGGTTGGTGATGACCTGGAATACTTAAGAAACCCACTGTTGGTAAATGAATTCAAAGAGGCTATGTTTCATGCTAAAAATAGTTAAGAGTAAGCTCTAAAGACATATGAAGTCAAGGACGTTGGAGTTGATAAAAATCTGTCCATTTTTCAGAATTATCATTCCTGTCATTTGCTGTAGCTTCATTGTTATTGTTATCACCACTGGAAAGGTGGAATAACCAACTCTAAATAATATAATCCCATGGTATTAGGATGTTTTCATTTATTTTGTTTTATTTTATTTTTTAGAGACAGAATCTCACTCTGTCACCCAGGTTAGAGAGCAGCGGTGCAATCGTAGCTCACTGCAACCTTGAACTTCTGGCTCAAGCAATCCTCCTGCCTAGCCTCCAGAGTAGCTGGCACTACCAGTATGCACTTGGCTTTCTTCACTTCATGACTGTAATCTCTTAAAATGTCAAAGCTAATTTTTGTATGTGGGAGTAGCTATGGACCTAATAAACTTGTTCTAAGAGAAACTAATGGTATGATAGTAAGTTTGAATTACAATTATGGTATTTTTACTGCTTTGTCTTCGTTGAGTTGGGAGGCTTCAGCGAAGCCCTATGGTGCCTAACTCACAAAATCTGGGAACTAAACGACTGACTGATGCTTAGATCCCAAGAATTTTGTATGACTTAATTCATTAACACCAGTCATGTTTTTGATATTAGACGATTCCAACATTTATGTCATTTCAAGGCTATTTTTGGAGGTAGGAATGTAAATTACTTTTAGCCATTTAGAAAATTTACATTGTTGAAACTTCAATGTGCTTTATGAACACATATTTGCAAAACCATGATTCTTTGCCAATTCTAATTTCCATAACTGGATCCTACTATTGGTTATAGAACAAATTATTATTACACTACGGCTTGTGGGTAATGAACCACTCAGAGTTTTGACAGAAAAATTGATCAGAACAGAAGATGTGTTTACATTTAGAATTTCAGAAATGTTTCTCAGGCATAAAACCGTGTAAATATTTGCCAATTTTAATCCAGAAGTTACAAACTGAGCTTGATTTAATTTACTATCAAATGTAGATCATCCAATGCATATTAATCAACTTTAATGGGAATGTTATTATGCTTGATATTGAGGAGAATGCAAAGAAATATGAATTATAAATCTTGTACTCAAAGAGTGGAAATGGGAATAGCAAAGTAAAGCAAAAAGGTAAAAATAACTTCAGTACCAGATAGTACATAATTTCTAATTACGCTATTTTTAGAGTAAGGGCTGTAGGAATTAACAGGACTAAAATTTGACTGAGTATGATTAGAGGAACCTTTTGGGATAACTTGAAGTTTGAGTCAAGTCTTATATGGTAAGTGGGAGAGAAGGAAGTTTTAGATGGAATAAGCATGAGCTAAGATGCTTATATAAGAAAATACAAAGTCATTAAAGCCTCAGAAGTTTTCATAGAACTGTAGGTTCATATAAAGGAGTAGTAGAGACTCAGATCCATTCTGCACAGGAATCTATGAAACATCAGCCAAAGTTTCAATATGGAGCTTCTGCTTCTTCTATAGGAAAATATTCTACCTATGCCTAAGAGCCCCAGGTTCAATTTAGGTAAACCAGTAAAATCTAACAAAAGTAAATGAATGCATAATATATCTATTGTGCAACAATATGCTTGTGTTTGTTTTAAATGTCAGCTCTAAAACAGATGCTGATGAAGCCAACAAAAACTTACTGGGATGAAAGCTACCTTGTATGAAAAGAGGGCAAGCCTGCAAAAATATAAAATATTAAACAGATATCACAATGGTCTATTTACTGTGGACAAGGAATCCAAGGCTTCTAGACTTGATGAGATTTTTTTTTTTCTTTTCTTGTCCACCATGACTAACAGTATTGCATGTAACGCATTTTAGAATTCACATAAAGTGCTGCCTTTCACTGAATTTCATGTATGGATAGCCATTAATGATGGGTGACAAAGATATTTGTCAAATATTTGTTGGCATTAATCTGCACAATCTTATGGATTATATCCTTGTAATGTAGGATCATACCAAGACAGAGGAAAGGAAGGTATAAAGGCAGACGTGTTAGAGGATAGAAAAGATAGCTTTGCTTTTGAGAACCTGGTCTAACTTTTTCTTATGATAATTTCAAAGAAAAAACTTTAAATATGATGAGATTAAATATGCCTATGAGCAGAAAGCTATGAATATTTGGGCTAACATGGAAGAAAGGTAAAATTGTCTTGAGTCAAAAATATTCATAAATAAGAAAAGTATTCTAGGAACTTGGATTGAGCTTTCTTCCAAGCTAAAAAAATTTTTTAAAAATAAAAACCACACACACAAGAAAAATTAGTGTCTTGATATCTAACTTTTGGTGCCTTTAGTCTCCTTAGTCATAATGTAATGTATCCCATTGTCACCATAGGGCTATTAACAAAGGCTCTTATTATAGTAGATATTGAAGTTTGGTTTCCTATAATTTTGGAAAACATATTAAAATGGCTTACTAAAATTAAATAGATGAGAAAAAAGCTAACTAGCACCTTCAGGCATAGAACTAGTTACCAATTTATATAGGTTAACCACTTTGTATAAATATTTATTATATACAGTTGTCATAGTTATGATTCCACTTAAAGAACAGACAGTTCTACGAAGTCCCACAAAAATACATTATTATTTTTATATTTCTCTTTTCCAAAATAAATAAAAACCTGCAAGGCAGAAAAGTTTTTGTTGCTTAGGGAATAATCTCTTTTCCACTGTATAGTAAGGGTTTAAACATTACCGGGAAATAACAGTATTCACAAAGCCTATCTAAAATTAACTTTAAGCCAATTAATCAACAAATATTTATTAGATTCCTATATTGTTATCAGTAAAGGATTTGAATCTTCTCTTCATTACACCCACTGAACTATGATAACTGCACAGATTTGATGAAGATAAGTTTCTTACATAAGCAAGCTTTTATGATTAATATTTCATTATGACTGCCTAAGCATAAATGATATAACTTATGATACATGTTATAAGCAAAGAGTTATTTTAAAAATATGTAACAATTTTGCATATTCATTTTCATTAATATGAACAAAAGCTCTTATTGAGGAATGGTCTATTTATTGTCCGCCTATAAAACAGCAGTTATCAACCATGGCTATAGATAAGAATTCTCTGTGGAGTGTAAAAACCACCACCATGAAACTCATAACATCTTTCAGACATACTAAATCAGAATCTTCAAGTAAGAAGTTGGGTGTCTTAAAACTTTCCAGTTTATTCTGGAAGACATTTAAAGTAAAGAAATACTAACAATGACCTACATAAGATTCTTTATTTGTCTCAAATTCCCAGGGTATTTGGACGCTATTTGTTTTAATTAGAAAGATATTTATTCACTTAGCAAGTATTAACAAAGTGTTTTGTGCTAAATATGAAGAGTATAAAATATGTAAAAGACTGACTTTTAGGGCCTTGCAATATATACATGGGCTCCAATTGAGGAGTTTCACTGCTGTAGAAATTTAGAGAGGAAAGTAATTTACAAGTAGTTGAAGAAGTCATCATGGAGATGAAATTAGAGTTAAGCAGTTGGGTCTTGAAGGGTGATACAGATCAGAAGATATCAAGATTTCTTATCAACCAGTGTATAGATGAGGTTCTGGGTAGGACATAGCTTTAGTCAAATTCTTAGTATGATCCATGATGAAAAAATAAAAAGGCATCACTGGAATATCTAGAAAAGAAAAGAAAATTTGTTCCTAGTGGGGAAATGATAATGAAAGGCTTCAGATTTATCATGAGGATGTCCATATTCAGAGACCCATGAAGAGGGATTGACAGTGTGCATTCCAGGAGTAATTGGGTTTGTATTGTGGGAATTAATAATGGTGACTCTGAATGGCTAGACTGGAGAATTTATGTTTTTCCAAAAGAAAGGGGAGGGAAAGGGGCTATGTTGTAGGCAAGGGTAGTGTGTGGGAAGCCTGGAAACTTTTAGAAAAGAAGTCCTATATTTCATGTTTGGGAAATGCTAATCTGATGTAAAAGTACTGTTCATGAGGGATTTCAGGGTGAGGCTCCAGGGCAGAGAGCTAAACTAGGAAGCTCTTGCAATAATCCATACGTGTTATGCCATATGTTGTTTTCTTTCCAGTATACCGATGCACAAAGTTAGGATAAAACCATCTGGACAAAAATCTGCAAATGTAATTTTAGCCCATGAGAATCTCTCTCTACTGTCAAATGGGGATTCTGGTTTCTCTTCCCAAATCAGCCACTGAAATGCTTTGAGTCATTAGATTGTGATCTCCTCAAATCTCCTTAATCCACAGTAATTTAAACAATGTCTGGTGCACAGTAGGTGCTCAGTACAGCTTATTTTATTACTGTCTCAAGCAATCTAACCCATCAGTTACAATAAGGATTATTTAGAGGTCATTGCATAAAATATGATGTGCATATCATGTGTTTATATACTAGAACTTCTAAAAAATCTAAAAAAAAGTAAGGTTCAGGTAATATATTGAAATTGTTTTGTAAACAAGTTTTAAGTATTCTACAGCTGTGGGATGTTATTATTAATAGAAATACTAATAGTACTTACATAATACACTATTGTTTCCGAATCTAAGAAAAACAAAATTTTTGAGTTGTTAAAAAATGGTGCAGTATATTTAGCCAATTAACATGTACACAGAGGTCTGAGTGTTTTCTTCCCCCCCCCCCCTTATTTTTACCCAGGTATAGCTGTAGAAAATATAGAAAAGTAAGATATATGTCTTGCTCTCCTGCTCACAAATAAAGTTAAAGTCTAACAGAAGTGCTACAAAAAAACCACACCATTATTGAAAGGGTACAAATAAAAAGAGAGGATATAATTAAGTAAACATATATATTATACAAAGTCATGCAAACAGAATACAAAGAACTTGTGGTGATTTTATACAGAAGTACTCTTTTGAAAAGTCCACAGTGTTGTATAAGAAATCAGAAGCTTCAGATGGTCTTTTCTTAATCGTTAATAGATTCCACTTCCTTTTGTACATGCAGTTAAAATTCATTGGCTTTAACAGTAAATACGGTGACTCTTAAAATTAGCATTAAGATCCTAGCCAATGCAATAAGGCAAGAAAAAGAGATAAAAATAATAAAAATTAGAAAACGTAATAGTCATTATTCATGGACAACATGATTACAAATAGCAAATCCAAAAGTATCAGACTAACTATCAAAATTAATATGTAATACCATTTGATCCAGCAATCCCATTACTGGGCATCTACCCAAATGAACAAAAGGACACTCTATGAAAAAGACGCCTGCACCCGAATGTTTGTAGTGACACAATTCACAATTGCAAAGATGTGGAAACAACCCAAGTGTCCATCAATACATGAGTGGATTAGTAAAATGTGGTATATGTATACCAAGGAGTACTATTCAGCTTTAAGAAACAATGGTGATATAGCACCTCTTGTATACTCCTAGATAGAGCTGGAACACATTCTACTAAGTGAAGTATCCCAAGAATGGAAAGACAAGCACCACATGTACTCACCATCAAATTGGTATTAACTGATCAACACATAAGTGCACATGTAAGAATAATATCTATTGGATGTCGGGCAAGGGGGGGGTGAGGAGGGGACAGGTGTATGCATACACAAAGAGTGCAATGTGCACCATACAGGGGATGGCCACTCTTGAAGCTCGGACTTGGTGGGGGGGAGGGCAACATACATAACCTAAACATTTGTACCCCCATAATATGCTGAAATAAAAAAAATCAATATGTAAATATAACCAGGTCCCTAGATTCAAGGTGATTGTATTATATTCAATAATAGAAAATTGAGAATTTCATAGGTCCAAAATAATTGACAATGGGATATTTTATATAATTTGATTAATGTGTTAATCAACTTATTTCTATAGGTTGATAGAAACATACAGAAAATAAAATTTGTAAGAAGACATTATATATGATCGAATCAGAAATCATCAAATACTTAGGAATAAATCTAATAAAATGTGTACAAAACACCTTAACTATAAACCTTATATGTGTATGTATATTTATATATCAATATTTATAAATAATAAAAAAGTGTGTGTATGCATATGTATGGATGGAGAGATAGATTTAGAGATTGATATAATGAGAGAGAGAAAGAAAATTATCTAAATATTCAAATGAATAAGAAGTATGCTGTATCTCTAAAGAATGAGATATGCAGTGTTAATGGATTAAAAGATTTAATGTCATAAATATAGCAATTCTTTCCAAATTGTCCTTCACATTCATTGCAATCCCAGAAGTTTTTTTTGTGTGTGTAAACTGATGAGCTGAATTTACATAAAAAGCCAAAGGGCCAAGAATAGCCAAGCAATCCTGAAGAAGCACAATACTCAAGGACTTAAACTATCACACATCAGTATCATACTGCCTTAATTAGAATGAAGCAATATGACTTTGAAGAGTGCAGAATTGGTGTAAGGACAGACAAATAGATTGATGGCATATATTAACATAAACATAATCACTTCAAACATACAGCCCAAAATTTCAACTCCTTGGGATATGTGCAAAAGAAATACATGCATCTGTTCACCAGAATATAAAAAATTTTTCATAGCACCATTCATAATAGCCCAATACTGGAATCTACCCAAATATTGATGAATAAAATAAATTGTGCTATATTCTCATGTAGAATATTACATAGCAATAATGATAAAAGAATTATAAATGCATGCAGCAAAATAGTTGAGACTTATAATATTGAGCAAAAAAGGCCAGGCCTAAAATAGTATATATTATATAATTCTATTTATATAAAATGCAAAAATAAGAAAAAAAAGGCACGGTGTTAAAAGTCAGGTTTATGTTTGCCTTTGAGGAATAGTAACTGAAGAAGGTCATTAGTGGCTTCTGTGATGTTGATAATACAATATTTCTTGATCTCCATGATGATAAGATGGTTATATTCGCTTTGTAAAAAAATTATAAGCTGTAAACTTATAATTTTGTTTTCTATGTGTATATAATACTTCAGTAAAAATTTCAAAAATTTGCCTTTAATATCACTGTTTTGCAGGCATGGTTATCACACACAAATAAAAACAGATTTCTTGTTAGCTATATAACAAAATAAAAGGCAAAGGAGGAATGTATTCTGAAGTGATTTTTAGCACTCTTTAAAATTTTGACATTTTAATAACTTTCATTTTTTCATCTTTTAGTCTTATTATTATACTGTACAGAAATCATTTATCTTCAAATTTTGCTAAGTAAACATAAACGCATGCCCCTATGCAAGCCTATAAATCTAAGTGATGAATACATCTTCATTCATCATTTCTTTCCTCTCTGTGAATTTCATGTTGTGTGCTTTTTATCCTGTAAATGTCATGATGGCTCATAAATCCTTTCACTGACTAGAGAATAAATTTATTTTGCAAAAGTAAGGAGTTGTCGCTTTATACAGTTTGGAAAATATCGGTGGTATAAGGAAACAATTACTATTTTATGGACATCTACAAGCACTTAAATAATTTATATAGATACTTTGTACTGAAGGAAGTAGAGCATACCTTCCACCTCCACACTCTTCGGGTGTGCGCTGCACACATTGACTTCTTTCCCAAGAGTAGAATATAGAAAAGGAAGAAAACAGAGTAATTTTAAAATGGGTAAACCTGATTAACACTACTGATAAACACTACTTCAATCAGGTGATGAAAGTCAACATCAACAGTGATAACTCATGGTGATAGAATGCACCTTTCATATGATGAGATGTGATGAAAATGGCACTATAAGGCTGTGGTCCTTCTCCCAAAAACCTAAAACCCCAGTCTTATCATGAGAAAAACATCAAACAACTGCTCAATAGAGGGAATCCTACAAATGCCTGGCCAAACTCCTCAAACCGTTTTTAAGATCATTAGAAACAAGTAAAGGCTGAAAAACTGTCACATCCAAGAGGAGCCAAAGGAGACATGACAACAAAATGTAACATGGTATCCTGAGCAGAATCATGGAAATGAAAAAGGAAATTTGGTAAGAACTCAGGAAATCTGAGTAAAGTATTGACTTTAATTACTAACAATGCATTAATATTGGCTCAATAAGTGTAACAAAAGTACCATATTAATAAATGACATTAATAATAGGGGAAACTTGGTGTGTGGGGTTATATAGGAACTCTCCGTACTGTCTTTGTCATTCTTCTGTAAATACAAAACTTTTCAAAAAATTAAGTTTATATTTAAAAAGAAAAAATATTATTTGGCATTGTGTGTATGTTTTAAAGGTGTATGAGGTACAAAGTATAAAATATTACTTGATAATAAACGGGACAAAGATACTTTTAATTAATGACAGTCTGTTTTTGCCTATAAGATATGTAATCAACATGTGACTTTATGCAAGATCTTGGATCATGAAAGTGAAATAGATGAATGAAACAGAATGAATTACTCTTTCCTTTCCTGTTCATATATAATATAATTTTATATAGCAATTTAGCACAGTGGCTACTACTGGGATTATACTGCCTGGAATCAAATGCCAGTTCCACCGCTTTCTACCTATGTTTCCTTGAGCATCTGCTTAACCTCTTAGTACCTTAGTTTCTCTCATTGGTTTAGTAACTGTGCTGTAGGTACCATAAGGAAACTGCTTATTAAAAGCTGAAAAAATGGCAATACATACTATGCAGTGGTAAAACATTTAGTAAAATGTTGCCAATGATAATTTGAAAGACAGATCATGTATCTAATAAACTTGTAACTCTAAGGGAAAAATTTGGAAAACAGATGATTAACAGCACGGGTTGGGATATCCTTGGGTGCATATAGCAATCAATTTAGGAAAGAGTTGATCTCAGAAAGAATGAGTCATTTTGCAAGCAGAAATAAGAGTAAGAGTTAGAAGAAGCAATTACAATGCAACCCCAATTGTTAAAAATTGAGAAGAACTTCCCATAATAAAATCTAATTAAAATTCAACATGGAGTGAGGTCAAATCAAGAGTTCTGCAGTCACACTCATTATTAAAACTTCCGGATGGTTTAGGAGATTGCAGATTAAGGGTTCAACTAAGGATGTATTTTACAAAAAAAAAAAAATTCGATTGAACAAATCAACACAGGAAAAGGACAGTAATTGTGTGGCTTTTTCTTAAAGCTTGATGATCCAAGATCTCTATGATCAAGAAGGAGGGGGTAGAGGAGAGAGAGGGAAGAAAGAAAAAGAGGGAGGAAAGAAAGACACAAGTGATAGAATTTAAAGCATTGAAACAACTGTAGATGTGGCTCCTGACATGCGGAGTTTAGTTTAATCTAACAGATAAGAAGCTAAGTCCTTAAAAGTTTTATATTGTCAAAATCACACCAGCCTGGATTAAAAGAATCATGACTGATTGAAACATTTTTTTTTAATTCAGGGTATTATGAGGGTACAAATATTTTGGTTACATTTTATGTTTTTGCCTCACCCAAGAGAGGGTCAGAGTCATGCCCTTCCCCTCTACAATGCTCACTGTGTCCCTTAGTTGTACGTTTACCCCCCTATCCCCACAATCCCTGGAGAGTATTACTGCCAGGTGAGCATCCTAGTGTTCATCAGTTAGTACCAATTTGATGGCGAGTACAAGTAGAGCCCATTGTTCCAATCTTGTGATACCTCACTTCAGATAATGGACTCAAGTTCAGTCCAGGAAAATATAAGAGGTGCAAGATCCCTGTCGTTTCTTATAATTGAGTAATATTGCATTATATGCATATACCAAATTTTAATAATCCACTCATGAATTGACGGGCACTTGGGTTGTTTCCACATCCTTGCAATAGTGAATTGGGCTGCCATAAACATTCAGGTGCAGATGTCTCTATTATAGCATATCTTTTGCTCTTTGGGGTAGATGCCTAATAGTGTATTGCTGGATTGAATGGTATTTCTATTTTTAGCTCTTTGAGGTATCTCCAAATTCTTTTCCACAGAGGTTGCACTAATTTGCAGTCCCACCAGCAGTGTAAGAGTGTTCCTGTCTGTCCACATCCTTGCCAGCATTTGTTGTTTTAGGATTTTTTGATAGAGGCCAATCTCACTGGGGTTAGGTGATATCTCATTGTGGTTTTGGTTTGCATTTCTTTAATTATTAGAGATATTGAGCATTTTTTTATATGATTGAAACTTAAAATGACCATGGTACTTCAAAATCTTTGAAGCATATTTTCTAATGTCTATTTCAGAGATGACCAAAGAAGTTAAAAGTCAATGACTACTGAGAAAATAGAACAGAGACAATCTCCCCAATTCATGGCTTAACCAAAGAACATTGTGTATTGGAAATAAGATACATTGAAATAGCAATTGAAGTTTAAGTTGTTATTAGATTAAAAAAGAATATTATAGCTACATTGTATATAAGCCCCGTAGTAACCACAAAGAAGAAAAAATCTCTAGTAGAAACCCAAAAGACAAAGAGAAAGAAATCAAAACATACCACTATAAAAATCAATAAATAACAAAGGAAAATAACAAGATAGGAAAAGGGGAGCAAAGAAACTATAAAATGGTCAGAAAAGTGTTAACAAAATGGCAACAGCAAATACTTATCAATAATTACTTTAAATGTAAGTGGATTAAATTCTCCAATCAAAAGGTGGTTGAATGGGTAATAAACAAGATCCAACAATTTGTTGCCTACAAGAGATTCACTTTAGCTTTAGAAAAACACATAGGTTAAAAATGAAGGGATGGAAAAAGATATTCATGCAAATGGTAACCAAAAGAAAGCAGGGCTGCCATCCTCATACGAGACAAAATAGACTGTCAGTCAAAATCTGTCACAGAGACAAAGAAGGTCACTATGTAATGATAAAAAGGTCAATTCATCAAGAGGCTATAACCATTGTAAATATATACACACCAACATTAAAGCACATAAATATATAAAATACATAAACAGAACTAAAGGGAGAAATAAACAGCACACAGTAATATAAGAGACTTCAACAACCCTTCTTCAACAATGGATTGATGATCCAAACAGAAAATCAATAAGGAAACACCCAACTTGACTAATGCTGTAGACCAAATGGGTCTAAGACGTACATAGAGCTTTCCATCCAATAGTGTCAGGATATGCATTCTTCTCAAGTTCACACAAAATATTTTCAAGATAGATCATATGTTGAGCCACAAAACAAATCTTAACAAATGTAAGAAGATTGAAATCACATCGAGTATCTTTTTTGACCACAAAGGTAAATGACTAGGAAAAAAAAAATCACAAATATGTGGAAATTAAATAACACATTCCTGAACAACTAATGGGCCAAGGAAAAAACAAAAAGGGAAATCAAAATGTATCTTGAAAGAAACAAATACAGAAACACAGCATACCAAAACATATGGGATGTAGCAAAAACCCTTTTACAAGGAAAGTTTACAACAATAAATGCCTACATAAAAGAAAAAGAAACATCTCAAATAGTCAACCTAACCACACCTCAAATAACTAAAAAAAGAAGAATAAACTAATATCAAAGTAAGCAGAAGGAAGGAAGAGTAAAGATTAGAGCAGAAAAAATAAATATTGGAGAAGAAATAAATGAAATAGAGAATAAACAGATAACAGAAAAAATTAATGAAACTGAGATTTGGTTTTTGAAAAGAAGCTAAATTTACAAATCTTTAGCTGGACTAACCAATAAAAAAGACAGAGGACTCAAATAAATAAAAGTATAAATGAAAAAGGCGACATTACAACTGAGGACACAGAAAGACAAAGAATCATAAGAGATTACCACAAATAATTATATGCCAAAAATTGGATAAAGTAGAAAAAATAGATAAATTTCTAGAAGCATATAATCTACCAAGACTGAATCATAGAGAACTAAAAAATACCAAAAACCTCCTAACAACAACAACAAAGAAATCTAGGACAAGATGGTTTCACGGGTAAATTCTACCAATCACTTTAAGAAAAATGAATGCCAATCCTTCTCAAACTCCGCTATAAAATTAAACAGAAGGAAACATGAAGTCAGTATTATCCTCATATCAAAGCCAAATAGGACACTAAAAGAAAAGAAAATTACAGGCCAATATCCCTGAAGACTATATATGTAAAAATCCTCAACAGACTACTAGCAATCCAAATTCAACAGCACATTAAAAGGTTCATACACCATGAACAAGAGGGATTTAATCTTGAAACATAAGGATGGTTCATTGTATGCAAATCAATAAATTTGACACACCATGTAAACAGAACAAAGGTCAAAAACCATAGGATCATCTCAATAGATGCCAAAAAAGCATTTGAAAAAAATTAACATTTTTTCATGATAAAAATTCTCCACAAGTTAGATATAGAAGGAATAATGCACATCAAAATGATAAATGCCATTATATGACAAGTCCATAGCTAACATGAAACATTGAAGAGGTGAAAGTTTTTCTTTAAGATCAGGAACAAAAGTTCCCACTCTCATGACTGCTATAGTATGAGACTATGGACTGGAAGAATTAGTAATATTAAAATGTTCATACTACCTAAAGCAATCCACAGATTCAATGTTATCCATATAAAAATTCCAATGACATTTTTCACAGAAATAGAAAAAAAATCCTAAAATTATTATGGATCACAAAAGATCCATCATAGCCAAAGCAATCCTGAGAAAGAACAACAAAGCTGAAGGCATCACACTCTTGAATTTCAACCATATTACGAAGCTGCAGTAACCAAAAAAGCATAGTACTAACATAAAAACAAACACACAGACAAAGCAACAAAATAGGAAGCCAAGAAATAAATGTATGCAGATATGGTCAACTCATTTTTGACAAGGGCAACAAGAATACACAGTGGGGAAAAAATAGTCTTCAATGGTGTTAAGAAAACTGCATATCTACATGTAAAAGAATAAAATTAGTGCCTTGTCTATACAAAGATTAACTCAAATGATTAAAGAATTAAATGTAAGATATGAAACCATAAAACCGCTAGAAGAAAACATAAGGACATTCTCTTTGATACAGGTCTTGGCAATGTTTTTTTTTTTTGGATATGACACAAAAAGCACAAGCAACAAAAGCAAAAATAAACAAGTAGAACTACATCAAACTACGTAGCTTCTGTTGAACAAAGGAAACAATTGACAAAGTGAAAACAACCTACAGAATGAGACAAAATATTTGCAAACCATGTATTTTTCTTGTGTTTTTCTAATCAGATAATTTTATTTTATTTTATTTATTTTTATTTCAAAGTATTATGAGGGTACAAATCTTTTGGTTACATGGATCACTTTTAAAATGCTTGAGTCATGGTTACAAATGTGCCTGTCACCCAGATAGTGTTCACTGTACAGGATAGGTAGGTTTTCACCCATCCTGTCCTCCCGCCTCCCTCCTGCTTGCTTTCTGATGTATGCTCATCAGTTAGTTCCAATTTAATAATGAGTAGATATGGTGTTTGTTTTTCCATTCTTGAGATACTACACTTAGGATAATGGTCTACAGTTCCATCCAGATTGGTGAAAAAGGCACTAAGTCATCCTTCTTCGTGGCTGAGTAGTATTCCATGGTATACATATACTACATTTTTTCAATCCACTCAAGAATTGATGATGGGGATTTAGAGTGATTCCACATCTTTGCAATTGTGAATTAGGCTGCAGTAGACATTCAAGTATGGGTGTCTTCTTGATAAAAGACATTAGGGGTAATAGAGCTCATACTCAATAGTTTGTTGAATGTTGCTATTTTACAAAGCCTGCATTTCTAACTTTAAAAAGTCATTTTTTTTATTTCAGCATATTATGGGGGTACAGATGTTTAGGTTACATATTTTGCCCTTGCCCCCCCCCCAAGTCCGAGCTTCAAGCGTGTCCATCCCCTGGATGGTGCGCATCGCACTCTTTGTGTATGCATATACCTGTCCCCTCCTGCCCACTGCCCGACATCCAATAGATATTATTCTTACATGTGCACTTATGTGTTGATCAGTTAATACCAATTTGATGGTGAGTACATGTGGTGCTTGTCTTTCCATTCTTGGGATACTTCACTTAGTAGAATGTGTTCCAGCTCTATCTAGGAGTATACAAGAGGTGCTATATAACCATTGTTTCTTAAAGCTGAATAGTACTCCATGGTATATATATATATATATATATATATATATATATATACCACATTTTATTAATCCACTCATGTATTGATGGACACTTGAGTTGTTTCCACATCTTTGCAATTGTGAATTGTGCTGCTATAAACATTCGGGTGCAGGTGTCTTTTTTACAGAGTGTCATTTGTTCTTTTGGGTAGATGCCCAGTAATGGGATTGCTGGATCGAATGGTATTTCTACTTGTGTCTCTTTAAGGTATCCCAATATTGCCTTCCACAGAGGTTGCACTAGTTTCCAGTCCCACCAGCAGTGTATGAGTGTTCCTATCTCTCCGCATCCACACCAACATTTATTGTTTTGGGACTTTTTGATAAAGGCCAGTCTCACTAGAGATAAGTGATATCTCATGGTGGTTTTGATTTGCATTCCCCTGATGATTAGAGATGTTGAGCATTTTTTCATATGCTTTTTGGCCATTATTCTGTCTTCTTTTGAAAAGTTTCTGTTCATGTCCTTTGTCCACTTTTTGATAGAGTCGTTTGATTTTTTTGTTGTTGCTTTTCCTGAGTTCTAGTAGATTCTAGTTATTAGCCCTTTATCAGATTTATAGCATGCAAAAATTTTCTCCCATTCTGTAGGTTGTCTATTTGCTCTTGTGACAGTTTCTTTGGCTGTGCAGAAGCTTTTTAATTTGATCAGGTCCCATTTATTTATTTTGGTTGTTGCTGTGATTGCCTTTGGGGTCTTCTTTATAAATTCTTTGCCTAGGCCAATGGCTAGAAGAGTATTTCCAACATTTTCCTCTAGAATTCTAATAGTTTCACTCCTTAGGTTTAAATCTGTTACCCAGCATGAGATGATTTTTGTGAGAGGTGAAAGGGTGGATCCTGATTCAGACTTCTACTAAAAAGTCAATTTTTATGACTATACTCTAAGATATTGTTAAGTAGACAAAAGCAAGCCTTTGAAAAATTCATGTTGCCTAATATTTATATTTTAATCCTATACATTAATCTTAACATAATTGCATATATAAATTCTATCACAATATAACTGCATTTTAAAAATCTAAAAAATTTTACATCAAATTTCTTACAGGTGTCATCTCTGTGGAAGGGACTGAGGGACTGGGCCTGGGGTCAGAAGTCAACAGGGTCATTTTTTCTTTCTGTATTTAAAATATTTGCACTGAGTGTAACTATTTATTGTTTAGGTTATTAAAAATAATACGGTTAATAAAAGATAATTTTATAGATCCTTCCATAGCCGCCTTTCATAGGCAAAGAATATGTCATAAGCTGTGCAGATGTAGAAAGCATGACCCTCCAAAGCTAGGCTTTGGAAATCTGATCATACTCTACAAAATCTCCCTGCAAAATTCGAAGTACTGCTTCCTTTAAAGTGTGGCCCTCAAGCCAGCAGCATGAGTACTACCTGTGCATGAATTCTTAGCTATACAAATTCTTCCTGGATCAGAAACGTGGGGGATGGGGCCAAGAGTTTTAATAATCTGTGTTTAACAACCCCCTAGGTGCTATCTATGCCACCACACTTTGAAAATCACTACTACAATGAGTTAGAATCAGATATATTAAATGCTTTTTTTAAGAAAGGATGCACAATAAATCAATGATGCAATGAAACAGATTGCAATCTAGCTGTACAATTGTAAATAAAACAGGAGGCAGACAACAACCTTAGCTTGGAAGGCCACTGCAGCGCACAGTAGTTAGCTCCTGTGAATCCATTCCTCTTCATTAAAGAGAATCCCAATTTTGTCTCAGTCCCCTCACACAAGGTAGGCATGTAAACCAGTTCAGGCCAACGTGATATAATACAGACAGATGCAAGCATTGTAAAGGCATGAAGACTCAGCTGACATGTTCCTTTTTACTTTTTTTCCCTCCCCACTGCCCCACTCCTTTTCTTCCTTGGCCTATAGACAGGTTACCCATAGGCATAGCAGCCATCTTGGACCCACCAGGATGAAAGCCGTATGCTAAGGATGGCATGGAAGGAAAATTGAAGCTGGCTGGGACATTTTTGACATCATGGACATGGCACTATTTCCCAGGCCACTGTGGTTTATCTTCAGACTTCAGAAGTAAACTCTTTTTTGGTGAAGCTACTGTCACGTCATGCAATTTGGGTGTGATTCTAACTAATAAAGCAAATAATATAGAAGGTTCAATTTCAGTCAGATAAAAGGAATAAAATGTGGAAAAGGGAGAAGAGAGAGATATAAAATGTATATGGGGCAAAGGAGTCAAGGTTGATAAAGATCAATAAGAAATGACATTCCATTCAATTTATGCTTTAGATGCTCTAAGTTTCTATCTAAATTTTCCTTACTGCTCAGTTATAAATGGGCCTGTCAGTGTTAGGCTCTGTGCTTGTCCAGGAACAGCCTTCATGTTTCTATTATCTTGGACACCATCTGACAGTTTTTTCATATCATCAGGCAAATTTTCTCAAACAGATGTGAGCTTCTTGTTTGTAACATAGCCACACTGCAGACACATAGAAGAACATTTCTGGAACATAAGTAACAGGACTCCATCCTATTTTACTATTAACTCTTTTTGATCTTCAATTTCTGGCAGGCCTTAGCCAAAACCAGAGGCCTTTTTCTATGCTTGCTTACAAAATTCTAAAAGGGGCAGGCAAGTTCTTTAGAAAACATAGTCCCATTATTCTATCCCAATTCTTTTGCTGGAAAGATGACTCTCCCCAGCACATCCCAGCCCCACTCTCCTGTAAGCGACAGGAACTGTTTCCCCAGGTAGATAGATACCATTCTGTCACACTTTCAGTCCTTGATTTCAGATAACTGTCGTCACTGCTGAAAAGTATTTTCCCACATAGCTTCTTACCTCCTATTTCAAAGGTGGGCTCATTCAATATGCTTATTTGTGTAATAATGCCTGTCGATGGCATTGGTGATTTCAAATCCACCCTAGGGCCGGCCAGTGGTGCGTTCATTTCCGTAGAAAGCTTTGCCACTTGTTTTTCGCTTTCTTATAATAGCGGCAACAATTTCAGCTTTTGGCATGAAACACAAAACAACTTGACTTGCTGTTAAATCTGTGCCAACTTTTTACAGCCTTGTGTGTATTATGCTTTTACCTCTGGGACAGTGGATTAAAGAAATAACTTTTAGTAACATTTATATATAAACGTCTGCGCATAAGGAAGATGCAAGTATACAGTGAGAATTTCTTTATCATTCAATAGCATTTTAAAAGTACGAGTGAAAAAATTTCCTGACCTCTCCAGAACTTTAGAATTAAATTCTGTCCCTTCGAGTGTCCAGGGCACAACTCTTTTGCTAAGCCATACTACATCTGCTCTGTAACTTCTGTGATAACTTCCCCAGCACTTTATTTAACTCTAGCTAGTGTAATTGGATATGTTCTGGGTAGGCCACGTAAGTGGCTAATTTGTCCCCTTTTTATTTCTGCATTGATGCACGTATTTTCTTCTATAAGGGTCAAAGAACTTTACACTTTACTAATAAGACCTCAGAAGATTCTCTCAGCTCTGTTTCTATGTTCTTGATAGGAAAGCTGAAGCATAAGAAGGCTTTGATTTTGTACCTGAGTGCAATGCTCCAACTGAGCACATTTCTCCTCAAAGGCAGTGAATGGTCCTTTTGATATTTACAAGAGCTCTATAATTCCAAGAGAATCAGACTGAAAGAGGGAATGGAAATATGGTGCCTCGAATGCAGGGCACTGGTTCTTAAGTGTTCTTTGCTTTTCTTCTGTTATTAATTGTGTATGCTTTGCTCTTCACCTTCAGTGAAACTGTGCCAGTTCACAGGAGGCTGAAAATGCCTTAGAAAATTTCAATGAGTGCTTATAAAAGTAAGATGCTTCCATCCACAAGTGTATCTGCAATGATGACTGACTGAGCGGTACAGGTGGCCACTTGATTAACAATACACTTCACTGAAGTGTGACCTGTGACAGCCAGGAGCAGCCTTTCTTGATTTGGTGTAAATCAATACAGTTTGCTGTATGCCCAGTTCCCTTAGTCTGATAAAGCATCTGGAACTCCCAGCATAGTCCAGAAGTAATAAAACTACCACTGACATTTTACTCGTCCTATGGGGAGATGTCCCTGAAACACCTGAGAAAAGAAAGAAGCTGTTGAAGGGAGTTCCTAAAAATGTCTACTGTGAATTATTACCACATGTCAAAGAACTAGTTATGAGCTAATAACCCACATGGGTCCCACAGCTACGGTGTGACCTAATCTTGGTCAATAACCAATATGGCCTTGGGCTCCTTCAGGTATTTCAGTCACCACTAATGAGTGAAAACTATTTTCATATCATGGCATCACAGCAATAATTTGTTAATAACTACAGACATCTCTTTCTATTATAAGAACACTTGCAATTAGATTGAGAGTTCACCAGACAATCCAGGATAATTATATATCGAGATCCTTTCCTTATTACATTTGCAAAGACCCTGTTTGCAAATAAAGTCACATGCAAAGGTCCCAGGGATTAGGATGTAGATATATTTTTTGTGGGAGCCACCATTCAACTAATTACCAAAATTAATCACAGATCCAGGAAGCCAAGTAGGATAAAAATCAAAGAAAAATACACCTCCTTCCATCATAGCCAAACTGCTGAGAATGAAAAATGGATTCTTAAAGCAACTAGAAGGATGGGGGAGGGGCCGTCACATATAGACAAACAAATATAAGGAAACAGCAGATTTCTATTCAGAAACTATTCAAGCCAGAAGATAACATGATTACATCTTTACAGGACACCTTCAAAAAATTACACCTTCAAAATGAAAGCAAAATAAAGCCTTTTTCAGACAAAAACTGATAGAATTTCATGCTGGAAGATAACAAATATTTAAAGTTCTCCAAACAAAAGGTATATGATACCCAGATAGAAACTTAGAAACCATGCCTGCATGCAAAAACACAAACACACACACAAAATGAAGAGCACTAGAAATGGTAGAATTGTGGGCAAACGTAAAAGACAATTTTTAATTTTCAATTTCTTTATGAGATAATTGTTCAAGGTCAATAGAGGATAATTGCTTTGTTTAGCTTACAGTAAGCATAGAATTCAAGCAAATAAATAACACAATTTAAAATATAAGGTAAGGCTCAATATGTTCACACTGTATATGTGAAATGGCATAACATAATTAGGAAGTATATTATGACAGTTAAAGATATATATTATAAACTTTATCAAACAATAAAAATATTAAGACAAGGATAACTAGCAAGACATAATGGCTATAAAATAATAACTAAAAATACTCAAGTAATTTAAAAGAATTAGAATAAAATAAAATAACAAAAAACCCAGAGGTGTCCCTTGAAAACCAAAAAAGATGGTGACTTTAAGCCTGACTGTATCAATAATTGCGTTAAATGTAAATGTTCTAAATAAACAAAAGACAGTGCTTGTTAAACTGCTTAACAAATAAAGACCTAACCATATGCTATGTAATACTTTAAATGTAAAGAATAGATAGTTAAAAGTAAGAGGATGGAAAATTATTTACAAGGAAAACAGTAATCAAAAAATATCTGCAGAAGTTATATACAGGTCTATCTCAGAGATATTGCAGGTTCAGTTGCAAACCACTGCAATAAAAGAAATATTGTAATAAAGTGTCTCACACAAATGTTTTTTGTTTCTTGGTGCATATGAAATGTAGTAAACTAAGTGTGAAATTATCAATAACCCTAAAAAAGTTCTTACCTTATTTAAAAATACTTTATTGCTAAAAAATGCTAATGATCGTCTGAACCCTCAACAAGTCATAATCTCGTGCCAGTGGAGAATCTTACCTGAAGGTTGAATGGCTGCTGACTGATCAGGTTGTGGTTGCTGAAGGTTGAGGTGGCTGTTACAATTTCTTAAAATAAGACCACAGTGAAATGTGCTGCCTCACTTGACTCTTTCTTTCATGAAATATTTCTCTGCAGTATGGAGATACTGTGTGATAATAACATCTTATTCATCCATAGTAAGAACTTCTTTCAAAATTGGAATCAGTCCTTTCAAACCTTGCCAGGGCTTTATCAACTAAGTTTCTGTAATATCCTAATTCTTCATTGTCATTTCTACAATGTTCACAGCATCTTCACCAGAAGAAGTTTTCACCTCAAGAAACCACTTTTTTTGTTTGCAGATGAGAAGCAGATACTCATCTGTTCAAGTTTTATGATGAGATTTCAGCAATTCAGTCACATCCTCAGGCTCCACTTTCTAGTTCTCTTGCTATTTCCACCATATCTACAGTTAATTCTTCCACTCAAGTCTTGAATCCCTTAAAGTTATCCATGAGGGTTGGAATCACTTCTTAAAAAGTGCTAATAATATTGATATTTTTACCTCTTCCCATGAATCACAAATGTTTTTAATGACATCTACAATGGTGAATCCTTTCCAAAAGGTTTTCAATTTACTTTTCCCAGGTCCATCAGAAGAATCACTATCTATGGCAGCTATACCACTATGAAATGTATTTTTTAGATAATAGGACTTGAAAGTTGAAATTTTTCCTTGATTCATTGGCTGCAGAATATATCTTGTGTTAGCAGGCATGAAAACAGCGTTAATCTATTTGTACATCTCCGTCAGAGTGCTTGGGTGGTGATTAAGTACATTGTCAATGAGCAGTAATATTTCAAATGGAATCTTTTTTTCTGAGAAGTAGATCTTAATAGTGGGCTTAAAATATTCAGTAAACCATTCTGTAAGCAGATGTGCTGTCAGCCAGATGTTGTTCCATTTATAGAGCACAGTGTAGATTTAGCCCTAGATGCCCTTTTTCAGATTGAAGTTTTCTTTTACTCCTAGTTTGTTGAGTGTTTTCATTATGATGGAACATTGAAACTTGTCAAACACTATTTCTGTGACTATTGAGATAATTATGTGTTTTTTTTCATTATATTGATATAGTTTATTAATTGAATTATGAATATAAACCTAGGATGCATTCCTAGGATAAATCCTACTTGGTCATGGTGTATAATCACAAAATAAAAAATTTGGCATAATTCTTATCAGCCCTAGGTTTTTGGAATGGTAAATAAGCATTATCTTCAACTTCAAGTCACTAGCTGCATTAGTCCCCAAAGAGAGAATCAGATTGCCCTTTGAAGCTTTGAAGTTGGGCCTCGACTTTTCCTCTCTGGCTATAAGAATCTTAGATGGCATCTTTTTCTAACGTAAGGCTGTTTTGTCTACATTAAAAATCTGTTGTTTAGTGTAGAATCAATTATCTTAATCGGATCTTTCCGATAACTTGCTGAAGCTTCTACATCAGCACTTGCTGCTTCACCTTGTACTTTTATGTACGGAAATACCTTCTATCCTTAAACTTCATAAACCAACCTCTGTTAGCTTCAGAATTTTCTTCTGTAGCATCCTGACCTCTCTTAGCCTTCATATAATTAAAGATAGTTAGTTCCTTTCTCTGGGTTAGGCTTTGAATTAAGGGAATGTTATGGGGGATTGGATCTTGTATACAGATCACTAAAATTTTCTCCGTAAGGCTGTTTTACTCTCTGATCATTTATTGGTTCACTGTGGTAGTACTTTTTAATTTCCTTCTGTCTTTTTTTTTTTTTTTTTACCTCACATATTGGTTAAGTGGTGCACGAAGCCTAGCTTTCATCCTGTCTTAGCTTTTGACATGCCTTCCTCATTAAGTTTAGTCATTTTAAGCCTTGATTTAAAGTGATAGATGTGTGACTCTTCCTTTCACGTGAAGACTTAGAGGCCACTGTAGGGTTATCCATTGACTTAATTTCAATATTTTTGTGTCTCAGGGAGTACAGAGGCCCTAGGAGAGAGAGAGAGAGAGAGAGAGAGATAAGGAAAAAACTGTTTGATGGAACATTCATAAGACACACAACATTTACCAATTAAGTTCACCGTCTTACCTGGGCATGGTTCATGGTGCCCCAAAACAATTTCAGTAGTAACATCAAGGATCACTGATTACAGATCACCATAACAGACATAATAATAAAGTTCGAAATATTATGAGAATTAACAAAATGTGACACAGAGAAACAAAGTGAGCACATGCTATTGGAAAAATGACATCGGTAGACTTGCTCATTGCAGGGCTTCCAAAAGCATTTAATTTATAAAAACCCAGTATCTGCAAAGTGCCATAAAATGAAGTATACTGAAACAACATATGCCTGTATTCATATGGGGCAAAGTAGACTCAGAACAAGAGGTAATACCATAGATTAAAAAAGGTTATATATGAGATATTCTATATACATGATGTTATAAATGTGATATATGTAATATTATATATGTAATATATATGTGATATATATATATATATGAAAAAATTAGTCAGGAAGTTACAATGATCCTAAATGTGTGTGCATCTGATAACAGAACTTCAATACCTGAAGCAAAACTGATAAAGGTAAAAGGAGAAATAGACTAATTCACAATTATTGTTGGAGTCTTCAACACTCCTCTCTCAGGAACTGATAGAACAGGTAGACAAAAGAAGCAGTGGGAATACAGAAGATTTTAACAGCACTATCAACATAATCCTAAATGACATTTATAGAATAACCCAACCAACAGTAGCAAATATACATTCTTCCCAAGTGCACATAGAATATATAAGATAGACTGTATTATGAACCACAAAATAAATATCAATAAATTAAAAAAATTGAAATCAAAAAAAGAATGTTCTCTGATCATAATGGAATTAAAATGGAAATCAATAACATATTTAAAAATCTCTAAATATTTGGAAATTAATAACATACTTCTAAATAACCCATCAGCCAAATTTTAAAAACACACACAAGAAAAATGAGAAAATACATTGGATTATAAATAGATATTTTGAAGACAAAACAGAAACATTTGTGATATGCAGTTAGTATTGGGAAATTTTTAATATTAGATGTTTATATTTAAAAAGAAAAAAGTTCTAAAAACTAAAAATAGAAGAGCAAATTAAAACCCAAAACCAGCAGAAGGAAGAAATTATAAAATTAGAGCAGAAAACAATATTTAAAACAAAAATCAATCAACCCAGGAATAGATCAATGAAATTGATATATGTTTATCCCTACTCATCAAGAAAAAAGGGGGAGAAAGCACAAATTACCAATGTTAAGAATGAGAGACAAAAAAAAAGAAAGAATGAGAGACAAAATAACTGCTAGATTCCTGATGGACAGTAAAAGGATAATAAGGGAATATTATAAATAAACATACCAATAAACTTGACAACTTAGTTGAAATAAACAAATTCCTTGAAAGGACCAAATGACAAAATTCATGAAAGGAGATATAAACACTTTAACATTCCTATTTTTTAAAAGAAATTGAATTCAAAGTTAATAGCCTTACACAAAGTTTAAAATCCAGTCACAGATCGCATTAATCAGGAATTCTACAAACTGTTCATGGAAGAAACAAATACAATTTCTACACTAATACTACAAGAAAATGGAAACCAAAAAGAAAATTTTTCCAAGTCGCCTTTTGAGTCCAACATTACCTTGTAACAAAAGGCAGGTAGACATTTCAAAAGAGAAAAAAAAAAAAAAAAAGGAGAAAAACTACAGACCAGTACTGGCTATGAACTTAGACACAAAAGGTCCCCAACACAATATTAACAAGGGCAACATACGTAACCTAAACATCTATACCCCCATAATATGCTGAAATAAAAAAAAGAGAAAAAAGAAATGACATTTAAAACTAAAATATCCTGTGCCTCATTTTAGGCAGTAAGTGATTATTTTCAGGTAAGTATAAATGCTTTCCATCTCATGTTTTTCCTTCATTATTTCTTGAGATGAAATAGCACAGAGAAATTTAACTAGTGAAATAACACAAACATTTCCACGGGTTAAGTGATGAGCATTTGTATGACACAGGAGTGATGATAAGCCAGTGTGTGGCAAACACTTGGTGATCAGTGAAGAAAATGAATTGAGGATACCTCAGCAGACAATGGAAATAATAAGCCATTCCTCCTTTAGAGCTCACCTGTACCCAAGGAATAAATCACAAATCACAAATGATCCACAAGCTAGACAGGGCATATTGTGTATAATTTGTAACACTGAAGTTTAAGAAAATGAAAACTAAAAAACAACAATATTGCCAAAATTGGCTACATAAATATGCTCAAAAGCAAAAGAGAAACAATCATAATTTGGCACACGACAAAGTGATTTTTTTTCTGACACATCTGTCTTAAATAGGAAATGATTTCTTGAGAGCAATATTTCTCTACTGAGATCTGTCAGTGTGTTAACCGGAGTTTATGGACAGGAAGAGAAAGGGTTATTAGAAAATGTGCTTTGAAAAGTTAGTAAAACAGTTTGTAAAGACAATTCATGTTGAACATTATTGGCTGCAGTGAAGCACTTTTGTGGTAGCTCTGGGTGAATTTTGTGTTTCCTCCTTCTTAATGTTATTTTAGTCATTTTAGGGCTTCAGGAAGAATGTTAAGTTGCTAGAAATCTGGTACATTATACAATTCTGTTTCTTTAGAAAATATCAAAGATAGTGATATCAGTGTGATGCCTTGAGAAAAAGAGGGATTTTTACGTACTTTCCATTATAATCCTGAGCCTATTTTATTCTAAGCCTGAGGTCCTCGGCTTTTAAAATTCATAGTTCCCTTAAAAACTGAACTGGTTAAGATATTTTAGTCAATCTCCATTCTTAGGTTTATAAAATATATCTTTTCATGAAAGCCAGGTACATTCACATCTGTCATATTTATCTCTCTGCACCTACATGAGAAAGGGCTTGTACTCACCATGACTTCCTTAGTAAGAGTTTGGACTTAGTGTCATCTCATTTTCTTATACTTTTCCACCTTATTTTTTTCCTTTCAGAAGTCATTCGTTTTTTATACTGTGCTAGCATGGTTTCTAATAATTACAATACTATAGCTATTTTCCTATCTTCTTTTCTGTTAATTTAGGCATAGGGAAAAAAAAAAGAGTTCAACTGATCCTTTCGTCAGCATTCTAAGGATGCAAATTTTAGAATACATTATCCTCAGCCCTTTTAACAAGGTAGAGTAAAAAAGAATATTAGAAAAATAGCAAATTATGATTTTGATTTTTTCATTACAACTATTTTTTCTTATTAATGTGCCTCTTGGATAATGGTTGAATTAAAAACCTAGATTATAAAAACATTTTGTCAAAAAATGATATTTCATCACTTTAAGAAATAATCTATGGACTGTCCTTGACTTCAGATGATTCGGCTTAGTGTTTTTTGACTTTGTGATGGTGCAAAGTGATGTGCATTCAGTATAAACTGGACTTCAGTACAATATTCAATGTATTACGTGAGATATTCAACACTTTATTATAAAGTAGGTTTTGTGTTAAATGATCTTGTTCAACTGTAAATTAATGTTAAGTGTTCTAAGCCCATATAAGGTAGGCTAGGCTAAGCTATGATGTTAAGTAGGTTACATGTGTTAAGTGCATTTTTCGATTAGTATATTTTAATTAAGAATGGGTTTATTGAGATGTAACCCCCTTTTAAGCTGAGGAGCATTTGTACAAAGCATACTCATTGATAATATTTCAACAAACTTTCCTGCAATTTTTTTGTTTTATATCTATATCTATATTTGTTCTTTGGCTAATACTAGTAAATCAACCCATTATTTGGTGCTAGATAAGACCTTAAATAAGTGGCAACTACTTCTAAAGAGGCTTTCTGCTGAGGCTTTATTTTCACATGCTTTGAGATTAAATGTCCTTTTTGATAAATGTCAAGGATATTACCTGCTTTTGAGATCAAAACTGCAGCAATCCACAGTGGCAACAGCTCACAACTTGGCCTTAAATTTTTGGGAATCCCTTACCTCTTCATATTGTTTCCCCGAGATATTTCTAAGGGTCACATGTAGAAAGTTAATCCCTGGTGTGTGTGTGTGTGTGTGTGTGTGTGTGTGTGTGTGTGTGTGTGTGTGTATGTGTGTGTGTGAGAGAGACATTTGAAGCTAAGGTTTCTGTGCTTCTGAGTAAATGATTCATGGCTGCAAGAAGCTAACTCTCACAATACCCTGGAATAAAATTAAAAAAAAAAAAAAAAAAAGAAGCTAACTCTGTAGCCATGCTATGTAGTACTAAAACATAGTATTTCATCGCCTGAAGTTGTAATGGTTCAATCAAGGGAGAGATTCTAATAGGATGGGAACATTTACTGTTGAGCTATTGAAATAGACTGTCTGTAAGATCAATTTGCTAAGACATTTATATATACTTCATGTGGTTTGCTTTAGGCATTTCTTTCTTTCTCTTTCCATCCCCACCTCCTCCATTTCAACTGATGCGTATGTGTGTGTGTGTGTGTGTGTGTGTGTGTGTGTGTGTGTGTGTGTAATTAGGTGATACACTGTCTTTTTCTTTAAGTTAAATGTTAGGTCCATTCTTGGTCCTCAAATGTCATCCAATTCTTCTGAATCCTTCTTTCTACAGATTCCCTTTTATTAAGGCTGGTTATTGATCCAATAAGTTTGTCTCTCCTCATAATTACATCCCTGTAGTCCTTTAGCTCTTTAATGACTTCTGTTGCTCATAACTGACACAGTAAAATGATTCCTTTTTTTGTTTTCTAAGCAACTAATGTATCATCATCTCTGTAGGTTAAACTGATCAATTTCCCTGCTTGAAGCTGTGTTTGGATATTCCCATTTTCTATACTGGTTTCTCTTCTTCTTCTATTTATTTCTTGAAGCTTGAGGCGGGGAAGTTCTAAGTAAAATAACAATTAGGTCAGATTGAGTTTCTCATTCAATGATTTTTGGTGGCTAAAATATTTCTTCCAAATTTTAACTTTTTCCATTGTCTTTGACTATCTGCCCCAAGGAGCAAAAGGGTAGAACACTTCTAAAACAACTTAAAGAATTGTCAATGAAAATCAGAGAACAGATGTTTAGAATATTTCCCTCAAACAATGTGTGCCTATTGGATTTATAATGATGGTGTCAACGGTAGGTTGATAACAGTCAAGAGTAGCAACAGGCAGTAGTAGGAATACAACTGCCAATGTGACTTTTATATGAAATTCTGTGACATCATCGACAAATAATTCTTGAATAGTTTTTGAATATTAAGTATTGAATAGAACAGTAGGCTTAGAAATAGGAAGAATTTGAATTTTATCAGAAGTTTCACATTTACAGGAAAGTAGAAAGTGCTGCCTAGTTTGCAAAGGCTTCCGAATTCTGCAAGACACTGAACTCAAATTTAAACCAGCATCCACTGTTGTCCCCTAACTTCCCAGTTATGCCAAGAAAGGAATTATCAGGTGACCCCCCCCCCCCCGCAATCTTCCATCAGCACTATCAAAAATGCCATCGCACTCAAAATAAAAGCAAGGAAGTTTAAACTTTTGTAAAAGTTCTATGAATTTGAAAAAGACACAGCTTGGCTAGTGGGTGGATTTACAAAACATTATTTTGGGGGGGAGCATCACCAGTTTCTTTCTTCTTCTAGGTTCCATTTGGTTATCTATTTCCTCTGTTTTTCTCACATGTTATTTCTTTGCACTCGTTTCTTGATTGGATCATATTTTTAAGTCTCTAATTGAAGAGGCCACATGTGGATGGTGCCTTCTGTCTGCTAACATTGCCATTGAAAATTGCCTTCGTTCCTCCCCCATTCTGGTTTTATGCAATTTCCCTAGCCTCAATTTTTTGTATTACACACTGACAAAATACAGTCTCCCACAGAGAATGAAAAGTATATTTCAGCATATTTAGAAATCTCTGGGGTTAACAGGGTGCAGCAATATGTTGTTTAAGAAAAAGAAACATCTATTTTAATCATGGACAGATATTAACCCATCCTTATTGTCAGTGCAAGTCAGGGCCTTCATTATTTATTCATAATTTATGGTTGCCCCCACATTAATCATCCCTCTAAAGGGCAGGCCAAGCTACCTCAGCTAGTACACTATTTCTGCTTGTTATTTTTCCTTCCTTCTCTTCTGTTCTCCCTTTGCCTTAGGATCCTTCATAACTCCAATCATCAGTTCTCCAACTTCCCTCACTGAAGTTCAAGGCCAAGCTAGGGAGACTCTTTATTGGCAGCATTAAAATAGGAGTTGTGATCAAGGAAGCATTAATTCCCTCAGTGTTTCTTTTTCTACCAACAGAGAACAGAAATGTTTCCTCAGTGTCATTATCACCCTCTCCCACCATAGCTCCTTTGTTCTTTACTCCAGAATAGGAGCTGTTTATTTATTTGTTTTTTATTTTTTTATTTTTTATTTCAGCATATTACAGGGGTACAAATATTTAGGTTACATATATTGCCTTTCTCTACCTGAGTCAGAGCTTTAAGCGTCTCCATCCTCAGATGGTGCACACCACACCCATTAGGTATGAATATACCCATTCCCTCCTCCCTCCTCCCACCTGCAAGGCACCAGGTGAATATTACTACTATATGTGCACTTAAGTGTTGATCAGTTTATTCTTTGTACCTACTGCATGATAGACACTGTGCTATATTTTAGGGATACAGCAGTGGAGCAAAAAATAAGAGAAATTCCTTATTCTCTTTAAGCGTACTGCATTGCATGGGAAGCTGGACAGCAATAAAAGAATCATACATATGAACATAAAATCATCCCATAATAAGCACTACAGACAGTGTAGGATGCTATGAAGGTATATAAATAGATAAAATGAATCTGATTATAGAAAACTACTGGGAAGTCATAGTAGACCTGAATCTGAAGATTGAGAATTAGCAAGGCCAGAAGGGAGAAAAGGGTATGCACTGGTGGAATAATATTATAGAGTACCCCCAAAATATATGTCCACCCGGAACCTCAGAATGTGATCTTTTTTGAAAATAGGGTCTTTGCAAATGTAATCTGTTTAAGAGGAGGTCACAGTGTATGAGGGTGGGCCCTAATCCATAGACCAGTGTCCTTTTAAGAAGCGGGAAATTCGAACACTGATATGCAAGGAGGAAGGACGACGTGAAGGCAGATAGGGAGAGGGCCATGCGAAGACTGAGGTAGAGATTGGATCTGTGTGTCTACAAGCCAAGGCATGCCAAGGACCACTGGAAACGACCAGACACCAGGAAAAAGTCATGGAACAGCATCTCCTTCAGAGCCTGCAGAAGGAGCTCACCCTGCTGACACTTTGATTTCAGAATTCTAGCCTGTGTAACTGTGAGAGAATAAATTTCTGTTGTTTTAAGCATCCAGTTTGTTGTACTTTTTTAGGGCAGATCTAGGAAACTCATACTAGGTAGGAAACAGTTGGTCAAAAAAAGTAAAGAGAATATTCAAACACACTATAGCTTCATAGAGCATGGTGCCTGGAGTGGGGCATAATTGTGGGGAATATAATTGATTGTCCCAGATGCTCCTATTTTATAGTCTCTCACACATTCACTCTGAGACCTTATTTCCCACAGGGGGCTCCGAGCTAATGAGAGACCATCATGGGGCTAGAAGTACAGGTCCATTTCTGTGAGATATGAGATTCTTCTGATGGGGGACATTAACTAAAGAACTTCCCATGATACTGGCTGAAACTTTCTTAGAACCTCGCTGCAGTGTATGACTGACTCCTCCCACATAATCTTTCTTTCTCCCCCCACCCCCGTCCTTCACAGGTGTCACACCTCCATCGAAGAATTGAGGCTCTTATAGCCTTCTCAGGCTTCCTTACTTTTACCCTTTTTAAGTATTCTTCCCCCCCGCCTTAAAAAAATCTTGCACATCTCACCCCATCTTGATGTCTGCTTCTCAGAGAACATGAATGAACACATTAGTGTCCAGAGGGAGCCAAGAAGTCAGGCAGTAATACGGGGTTTAGAATTGTCTCATTCACCATCTGTAAGACCAAGAGGAGGCCATCCTGTGTGCTATGTGGAATGCCAAATTGATTAAAAATATCTACTTGAAAGGAATGCCATTACAAGCATTTGGAAAATATGAGTAGGATGTTATTGTGGCAGCCATGGGAATACACCTTACAGACCTTCAATTACAAGGTACCTTAAGAAAAATGAGAAATTTATTTAAGAGGACATTGACAAAGAAACCCAGTAGTGAAAAGTTTACTTGAAATATTAGCATGTCACGACCACGTGCATGTAAACACTGATAAAAAGAGTACACGTTCGTGTATTTTTCTTCAAAAATTTAGCTAGAGTTTCTACACTGAACTACAGGAAAATCCAATGAAGCATAAGCTACTAAGTCTATGGATAATAAAAACAAGTTATCGATCTTCAATAACAGTACCAATAAAAAAACCACTTGAAGAGAGACTTTAGAAAATGGTATAAGTTGAACTTGGATGCAAGAAAGAAAAAAAGATCTTGAATAACTTAAGCAGAAAAAGAATATCTTTGGAATAATATCAATAGTTTACAGAACTGTTGATAATTCTGGAGACGTAGTGGCCATAAAAAGTTCACCTTTGGAGCCTCCCCAATGTTCCTCCAAGCTGCTCCTAGCCAATTCCTGAGCACAGGAATGATACTATAGATAAGCTGTGCTATTTCTGCTCAATGTAGGATTCCTCTAATGTGCAACTTTTGCTCAGGGGCATCCCATTGGCCTGATCAAAACTCTCTCAGAAATGCCCAATCTGGACCTCTTCTCCCTGTCCTTTTGTGGGTGTCAGACCTGCTTCACAGCCTGAAGACTTTCCTGGCTTATTCCTGCCCACTCCATTCATTGTCAGGCATTTACCCCTAATAATTCTCTTCCATGTCTTATGCCATCTGATGTTTGCTTCTTGGAGTCAACCAAAGCTTTAAAAATGACCAAAAACCAAGGGAGGATGACTAAGCTACAAAACCACTACCATATTCACCCCACAAGAACAGTCAGGTCATACACTACCAATGGCAACATTGGTACTGCTTTGCTCAATATTGTCATCAAGAACAGTCACCATTGCTGCTGCTAGACTCTCACTACTGTCCTTCCTATAGCCACCTCCATCCCATTGAATAGTTTCTCAACTGTCTGTCCATTCACATTACTCTCTCAAGATTCAGAGTCCCAGGAAGTGGTGAATGATTGGCTGAGCCTGAATATATGTCTGTAGTGGCAATGATAGCAAAAGGAATATTGTTTCTTAGATTATTCTAGAGGGAGGTAGTATATTCTACAAATATTTCATGTGATGAAGAGCTAAACTAAGAAGAGGGTTAGACATTTGAAAGCAACCAAAAAAATATTCACTACGAATGCAGATCAAAATTTCTTGGTAAATAATTTAAAAAAAAAAAAGCTTTAATTAGGACTTCTGAAGTAAAGCTAAATGTTATATAAAAATAAGCTTATTTTGTCATACATTTAACATAAATTAGGTTGTACATTAAGTTTTGGGAATCACAAATTGTTTATATGTGATTATTCCAGCCAAATTTCATGTTAGATCAATATAATATTCTTAAATTTTAAATTTTAAAACACAATAATAAAGATGGCCATTTCTGCAAATTATTCAGGGACTTTATCAATTTTCCCAAGAGCTTCCTCTAATCCACTGATATTCAAGTCATTCTGTTTTGAAATACAAGTCATACCATTATCCTTTTATTTTATCTCTAACTGGTTTAATTGAGCCAGTACTAGAGACAGTAGAGTGTTGTCTGCTATAGTTCAGACTGCCTGAATTTGAAGCCTACTTCATCCACCATTGAGATGTATTACACAGGCAAGTTACTAACCTATGTGTAAATTATTTTCTCCATCTAAAAATGGTGATAATTAAAGTAACTTCTTCACAGATGTATTGTGAGAACTAAATATATTTTAGAACAGTACCTAATTCATAGCAGTTTTTCAATATGTATAAGTTGCTATCATACTTTTTATTTGACAATATTTTGTCTCAGATTTCAGAATATTTCCAACATCACTTCCTTGAATTTTCTGAAACCATGCATCAGTTGTGAGCTCTACAGTATAAGCTTCCAATTAATTTTCATTTTAATAGTCTTTCTGCATGCTCAAGATACACAGGTAGATAGATGATAGATAGTAGTTAAATGTGTTTATACACATTTGCAAAAAATGTATTCAGATGTTAACAAATTAATTGGAATAATGGGTGTGGATAAACGGTGTATTAAACTAAAAAGAATGTCCGAGTAGAGACTAATTGAATAAGTGGTGGTTTAATTAGTGAATATTTTGGTATTATGACTACTACATCTGTATACATGGCATTTCAGCAGTAGATTTTTGGAAAAGAATATCAAAGTCACATAAAGTAAGAAGGAGGAGATGGAACGGGGATTTCAGACTGAAGTTTTACTTAATATTTTTAATACCAATCTGTTTTTTCTTTGTTGCTAGTTTGAAAAAAACTATTTTAGAAAGTAAAAATATTTTCTTCCTATTTTCGAGTTGATGAAAGCTCATAGAAATAAAACTGATTCAGATTAACTTGATTTTATTTTTATTTACTTATTTATTTTTTATTTTTTTTAATTCAGGATATTATGGGGGTACACAATTTACAATTGCAAAGATGTGGAAACAACTCAAAAATACCCATCAATACATAAATGCATTAATAAAATGTGGTATATGTGTACCATGGAGTTCTACTCAACTACAGAATAACTTGATTTTAAATACCATTATCATAATCACTGTTGAAAAACAGCATAGAAAATATTTTGTAATGAAATAATTCATATGTTTTTTTAAGGATCTCAGAGAACTTTTCAAAATCTTTCACTAAGTAATTTTGTCTTTAGGAAGAACATTGGAGATTTATTTCCATTTCTTGTAGAATACAGACTAAAATCCTTACTGCGTTGTTCAAGGACATGCCAGACTCTCCATCCTCATCTCACACTCTGCTTTCTGCTCTCCCCACAGCAGCCTTTTTAAAATTTCCTCTTTTAAATCATGTTGTTTCTTGCTGTGGGGTCTTTGCACTGACTATTCTTTCACCCCAGGTTACATTTTCGACACTCCCATTTTTACTATTACCTTTTACTCATTGTTAAAATCTCAGTTTCAGTTTTATGTTCCCAGGGAAGTCTATGCTGACCATCAATTTTTCAGTACTCCCTGAGAAACATGTTCGTTTACCTGATGGCAATTCTTATTTATTAGTGTGATTATTTTATGGGTATAATTTACCCTCCACAGATTAGAAGCATCATAAAATCAGAAATCATGTCTTTATTGTTTCTTGCTGTAAACCAGTGCCTAGCAGAGTTCTGGCCACATAGTAGGTGTTTGATACACATTTATCACATAAATGAAGAGATGTTTTGCACAAAATAACTTAATAAATGTGCTTTATTTAGTCAAGGAGTACATTCAAATGTTATGAAATTGTGTATGGGTATATTGTAAGAGAAAAGAATCATTAAATTCATACCAGTGCCTTTATTCTAACATTGAGGACGATGAAGATTTGGTGAGTTTAAGATTCTTCTCAAAGTTATTGAGCAAAAAAGTCAGAGTTTAAATTCAGTCTTTCTGCTTTAAATTTCAGAATTTAATCTACTACACTATACTGCATATTTTAACATTTATTCAAATAGCAACATTTAAAAAATACATGATATCTCCCACATACTGTCCTAGGTGTTGAGGATTCACAGAGAATAGACATAGACATCTTTCAGATGCTACTTAAGAGAATGGTATTTACAATGAAGGATGCATTCATTGCCTACAGAATGGTACCCAAATTACAAGTAATAGAACATTTCTAGCTCCAAATTTAACAATCCCAGAAAATATGCATATGTGCATACGTAAAACCATGTATTATTTTTACAGAGCATCTTATGCTCTTATATTTGTTTTTTTACAACAACTTTATGAGTTGTTTATGTAATCTCATTTCCCCAGTTTTTCAAATGAGGAACTTAAGGTATTAGAAGTTATTCAAAATTAAATATCTATTTAGGGGATAGAGGAATTGCAGTCAGGACTAGAATCCTTGATACTAAGTGTCCTAGAGTGGGCTCTTCTCAGTAATTTCACTGCTTTAAGGAAATAATATCTTAGGGTAATAGAAAATTCAAGCTTCCAGGCTGCTAAACAAAGGATAATTTTCTCATTATGGTAAAAAAAATAATGGTTACTATCATGATGCTTTCATATATTTTGTAATTATAGAGAATGCCATTTTGAATGTCATAATATAGGAAATCTGTTGTTAGTGGTGCATTTTCATCACAATGTGGCTGACTAATGGTGAATATGTCGATGTTTTGTCAATTGCAGTGTATTGGGAGCAGAGAGTAATTTGGACATATACCGAAGCACTCTTTGTCTTCTTGTAAAGGCATGGGTAATATAGATACTTTCCCTGTTGTTTTCCAAGACAAAAAAAAAAACACAGGCTTAGACTAAGATAATAGGGACAAGTATGACACCTGGTCCAATCCATATCATGTTTCGTAGTTAAGCCTGCTTCTGAGGCTCACCAACATCTCCCTTCCCACTTCTTCCTTGACTATTCAAATTCTACATGTTTTCAATTCCTAGCTCAACTCGTTCTCTCTTTGATTGTAGTCAATGAAGTATGCCAGCCCATACCCATCTCTCCCCTCCCAAATACCTTTGGGTCTATGCCAGTGATCCTTGATCTAAATTTACTCAAGAAATAACAGACATTGCCTTTATAATCTACTCCCTAGCCACACCTATATTATGATAACTCCAAAAAATTTTTGCAGCAATATAAAACAAATGGTTGGGCAACATTTTTGACATAGCATACATTGGAGTATTTACAACATATGAGTGAATATAAATGGCCTTTCAAAATGGTCACACATGAAAACCTGTAACATAATATCTAACACTTACATAGTACTTTCCTATGTCAGGAACAGTCATTTATTCTTTACAACAACTCAATAAAGCAGGAGTATTACTATCCCCATTTTACATATGATAAATTAAAAATACAAACAAGTTAAATGACTTAATCAAGAAAGCACAACTAGCAAATTGCAAAGCTGGAACTTGAGTGCTTGCAACCTAACCCAGCCTAACCTAAAACCAGCTAAATTCTTAACCAGAAGTTCATTTTTAAGTTGTATGCACAATTTCTAGGTTACCAGCTGCAACTACAACTCTTTCTTTCCCACCAGAAAACATACCAGATTGCAATTGAATGAAATAACATTACTATTTAATTACATTTCAATTATAACATTTTGATATATGAAAAATATTTTATATATTATAATTTAACATTAAAAAATTTAATATATGAAAAATAAAACAATTCAAAACTTTACAGAATTTAACTTTCATGAAAAGCAAATTTCTTAAGTACAACTTGTAAATGATAATATATGTAAGCCCTGACCAAAGCCACACTTTGTCAGTTGATCATAAAGTATTATAAGACATTAAATATGAAATCTCTGATTTTGAATAAAAAGTTTAGCTTATTAGATCTCGAACAAGAAGCAATACAATTAATCAAAGTATGTGCCTAAACCATTGACACAGTTTTGCCATCTTAATGGTAGCTTGTTTATGCCAGCAGAGAAGAAGCCTGGAAAGCAAGTAGCAATGAAATTATGAAAGGTATTTTCCATGGCTTGTTGAGAATTGAATAGTTTTCCTTGCAAGAAGTGGTCCAAAGCCTGGAAGAAGTGATAGTCAGTTGGTGCAAGGTCTGGTGAATACAGTGGATGATGGAGATTTTCTCAATCCAGCTTCTGTAGTTTAAACAGCATTGTTTTTTGAACATGTGACCTTGCAAGAGGATTGGCCTGTCTTTATTGACCAATCTCAGCTGCTTAATCACAAGCATCTTCGTCGTTTCATCCAATTGGTTGCAGTAGACATCCACTGTCATAGACTGACCAGGTTTCATGAAGCTATAGTGGGTAATACCAGCGCTGGAACACAAGACACCATTAGCTTTTTTTGATAAATATTCGGTTTTAGACTGTGTTTTAGCACTTCATCTTTATCCAGCCATTGTGCCCAACACTTGAGATTGTCAAAAATAATCCATTTTTTATCACATGTAACAATATGGTACAGAAATGGTTCACTTTTATGTCGTGACAGTGTAGAAAGGCAAGCTTTGAGGTGATTTCTCTTCTGATGTTCATTTAATTCATGTGGTACCCAGCTATCCAGCTTCTTTGCCTTGCCCATTTGTTTAAAATGGTCCAATATTGTTGGAATACTAATATCAAACCTTGCTGCTAATTCACAGGTAAGTTGAAATGGATTCACTTCCACTACAGCTTTCAGCTCATCATTATCCACCTTGGTCTCAGGTCACCCACGTGACTCATTTTCAAGATTAAAATCACCAGAATGGAACTTTTCAAACCATGCATCTTTCCCAAACACTTTGTTGATATTTCAAGCTGTCTGTGTTGCATTGGTTCCACCAGGGAACTCATATTCAAAAATCACACAAAGTTTTTACTTATCCGGGGTTTCACAAAAATTGCTCTAAAAAAATTTGAAAGATGACCGCAAGCCAAAATGTGCCTTTGAAAGAATGAGGATGTACCTTCACAGTAAAAACAAACAAAAAGAAACAAACAAAAAAATGAAGGAGTCAAACTTAGTACTTAGGGAAATTGGACATTCCATATTTAATAACCTAGATATTTTACATTGTTCCTTATCAAGTAGTTAAGTCTGAACTGGGATACTTACTAACTCACATTTTAGAAATTATTGTTTTATATGTCTTAGTGTTCAACTGCAGCAAATTTGCGAGAAACATGAAGGCACAGCCTAGCATTTATGCTGCTCTCATTTGCCCATACTACTAAAGCAATTGCTGAGTGGGTAGCAGGTGTTTAACTGGTAAAATATTTCTGACTTACCTTGTTAATTCCACCTAAGAAGGCAGTTTTTCAAATTGGGTGTACATTAAAATCAACAAGAGGGCTCTTTAAAAAACAAATCACAAGGCCTCAGTCTCCCTGAGATTCTAATTGAATTTGTCTTGGGTATGTGTGCTCCTTGACTGATTCTAATGTGCAAGTGAGGGATGAGAGCCATGGATCTAGCAAGTGGTTACTTTCAGAGTAACTGACACTGGAGGAGGTGTTAGCTCTGTATGGAAAGAAAGAGTAGCAATGGAAAAGAATAAAGGGAGGGAGAAAGTCAAACAAAAAAGTCACTCATTTATACCTTTTATCTTAACCATCATAATCAATTATATGTTTTCCCCTGAATGGGCTTTTTTGCAATTGATTATACCTGATATTTTCATGTAATATTAGAGTATATGCAGTTTCCATCTCAAAATAATCCCCCCAAACTATAATTTAGATTTGAGGTAATCGTGGGAGAATTATTTTTGAACTTAGAACTAAAATCACACTGTCTTAGATCATATCATACTTCCAGAAATATATATATAAGTTTGCTAAGTATATGAAAGCATAAATCAGTGAGTAAAAATTCACGGAATTATGACCCTTAGTTTCCATTTGTTTTCTAAAACTTTCTTTCTGCTTAAGCTGGAATCTGATTGTCATCAAACTTAGCCGCTTTGGAGTAGGTCCACTAGCCTTCAAAGTGATCTGTTTGAAGAGATCACTGTGTGTATACACTGATCCACACGTGAATTTGCTTCTACCAGTCCTGTTCTCATATTGATAGGATACATGATTCATTTGCTGGAGGCAGATTTCTAATTTCAGTTCATTCTCTAGCCCTCCCACTGATATATAAATTTTCCCAGCAATTAACTTACCATGTTTCACCCTTTGTTATTGTTTTGTTAGCACTAATATTCCAAAAACCCTAAAAGTACTTCAACCTCTATAAGTCATGAGTTATTATAGTTTCTTCTTACTCTTTTTTGGTGAAATTTCTTTTTCTTTAACAATATATGTTGACTTCATTTAGAGGCAAAATCTAATCTAGAACTTGTTCAGGAAATACTGGCAAATTTGAAAAAAGGAAACTTAAGAGTAATCTAGAAATCTATTTCTTTGTCTATAACTTAGCAAAATCTTACTAGAACAATGGCTTTGAGGCTTAAAAGAAAGTTAAGTTTGTACTTAGAGAAAATAAAGAAATTCAATGACAAAACCAGAAAATCTATTCAATATATCTCATTTTCTGTTGTTGAATACTCCTTTGTTGGTAAATAACTCATTTTTGGAGGTTTTGATTAGATTTTGAACACATAGCATTGTTATTGTTTATTACCTATGGTTCTTTTAATTTTGATATGTAAAAAACAAATTAAGTTGTTTGTATTAGCTAGAAAGAATTTATCTATTAAGTTATGAAATAATCATTTCACTTCCATTATTTCTCTCCTTTTTTTTCTAAAATAGGTTTTTCATAAATTGTGAAGATGTTACCCCTTAAATTACAGTAATATTTATCTTTTTTTATTTATAAGTGTTATGTTTTTCTCTTATTAACATCATTTTCTTTAAATTAAATTTAAATCTTGAGACTTGATTTTACAATATCATTTTCATATTTTCCTTATTTAAATGAAAGAGAATAATCAAAAAGAAGAAATCTGATTTCAAGAAGGCAAATCTTAACAAATACATTTTTGTCTTTTATTATCATTATATATTTCAATATATTCTAGGGAAAGTGTTATTAAAATTTTATTTGTTTGGGGTATTTTTGTTTCTTATACAACCTATGCATAAATATGTAAGTATGAAAGCCAATTATAAATTGATTTCTCTGTCAGATGCAACTACTCTCTGATCATTTTTAGCCTGTCTTAAATGCGATATACCTTTCAAAACAGCAAGATTACAAATTTCTTGCTTACTATTTCAAAGTTAAGAATTATTGTTGATAAGATGATACTGGAGAAGAACAAAATATCATGAACAAATTTAGCAAATTTCTATTTGTTTTGTTGTTTAATTAATAAATTATATGCTATTTATACCAATAAAGGACATTCTTCTATGCTGCTCTATTTTTTGTGTGCCAGAAAATGATGGGAAAAAAAAAAAACATGCTCAGTAAGGGGTTAGAAGGGAGGCAAGGATGAATAAGCAGAGCACAGAGAATTTTTAGGGCAATTAAACTACTCTGTATGATACTATTGGATATATGTCATCATATATTTGTCCAAACCCATAAAATGTATAACACCAAGAGTAAACACTAATGCAAGCTATGAACTTTGGGTAATAATCACATGTCAGTGTAGGTTCAGAAGTTGTAACAAATATGCCACTCCTGTGGGGGATGTTGATGATGGAGGAAGCTATGTATGTGTGGGGGTAGGAAACATATGGAAAATATTTGTACCTTTTGCTCAATTTTGCTGTGAACCTAAAACTTCTCTAAAAAATAAAGTCCATTAAAAATATCAGACTCAATTAAAAGAACACAAAGACAACCAACAGACTGAGAGAAAATGTTTGCAAAACACTTATCAGTTAAAGAACTAATACATAAATATAGAAACAACTTAAACTCAACAATAAGAAAACAAACAACACAACTAAAAAATGGAAAAAAGATCTGAAGTGATGTCACCTCACCAAAGAACATATACAGATGGAAAATAAGCACATAAAAAGATATTCATCGTATGTTCTTACGGAATTACAAATTAAAACAACAGCGAGATGCAACTACATACATATTAGAATGGTTAAAATCCAAAATAATGATAACACCAAATGTTGACCAGGATGGGGAGCAACAGGAACCTCCATTTGTTTCTGGTGGGAATGCAAAATGGTATAGGTGGTTTAGAAGTCATTTTGGCAGTTTCTTACAAAACTAAATACACTCTTAACCATACAATCTAGCAGTTGTGCTCCTTGGTATTTACCCAAATGAATTGAAAACTTACACAAAACTCTGCATACAAATATTTATAACGGCTTCATTTATAATTGCCAAAACTTGAAAGCAGTCAAATTTTCCTTCAATAGGTCAATGGACAAACTGTAGTATATCCATACAATGGAATATTATTCAGCACTAAAAAGAAATGATCTGTCGAGCCATGAAAAGATATTTCTAAGTAAAAGAAGCCAATGTGAAAAGGCTACATAATGTATCATTCCAAATACATAACATTCTGGAAAAGGCTAAACTGTGCCGATAGTAAAAAGATCAGTCGTTTTCTAGAGTTCTGCATGGAAGGATGATGAATAGATAGATTATAGGAGAATTTAAGAGCAGTCAAACTATTCTGTATGATACTTCAGTAGTGGATACATGTCGTTATGCATTTACCAAAGCCCATAGAATGTAAAATACAAAAAATGAACCCTAGCATACAGTGCAGACTTAAGTTAATAACAATGTATCGATATTGACTTATCACCTGTAACAAACGTGCCCTACTAATGCATGATACTGATAATCAGGAAAACTGTTAGGGGGTACAAGAGGATACGTGAGAACTCTGAACTTTTTGTCAATTTTTCTGTAAACCTAAAACTTCCCTTAAAAAAATAATATCTGTTGGTGCTTTTAAAAAATGTGCAGGCAGATACAAAATTATATACACAAAATATATTTGTTCTCAGAGGTGCTTACAATCACAATTCAAGAAAAGTTTAACAACCTATAGTTATCCTAAAGGAAGAGTTCCTACTTAAAAGGTTAAACTCTTTTTTAATGTAGTCATTCAAAAATATTTCAAGTGTGCACAGAGCCCTTCTGGGGAATAGAGCAGAAGAGATGGTTCAAACATTAGGTACTGTGCCAAAAAGTAAATAAAGATTTAATTTTTTAATTTATTATTTTTTAACTAAACTACAGACCTCATTTGGAATTTATCAATTTTTCTGTTAATGTCCTTTTTCTGTACCAGGGTTGACTCTAAAATTCTATATTGTATTTAGTTCTTGTTTCCCCTCAGCTTCCTCCAATCTCTGACATTTCTACCATCTTACTTCGTCATTTATAATCTTGACATTTTTGAAGAGTGCTGGCAAGTTAACTTGTAGAATGTCCCTCAGTCTTTAGTTATCTGACACTTACTTATGATTAGATTGAGGTTATGCCTTCTCAGCAAGAATACCACAAAAGTGGTGTTATGCATCATATCAGGAACATATCATATTGATATATCTTATTACTGGGAATATCTTTGACCCCTTGGTTGAGGTTATATCAAACAGAATTTTTATTTCAAAATTACTGTTAATATTTTTTCTTCACAATTAATGAATATCTTGGAGGAGATACTTAGACTGTGTAAATATACTGGTTTTTTTCCTCAAACCTTGACCCACTACTGGTGATTTTCTCTTTCCTTTGTTTCTTGTACATATATTAATTTAAATTCTTCTGTAAAAAAAAAATACAAAACAAAAACACTGTCTCTTCTTCTCTATTTATTTATTCAATTATTTATTTTTACCATGAATAGTTATTTTATTCTAGAGATTATAATCCAATAGTATTGTTATTTATTTTGTTGCTTAACTGTTTCAACTTTGCAATTATAATTTCTTTCATGTTGGTTCCCTTGCCCTTTTGATATGCTCTCAACCTTTTTTGAGAACTTACTTAGTTTCAGGCACTGTAAGACACTCTGGGTCCATCCTGTATTTCTTTTCTTTTTTCTTTTTTTTCCTCCAGTCCTGAAATCAACCACTTCTGCAAGGAGCCCTGGTTCCTTTAATTGGAGAATGATCTATAGAAACTAATGTCAGAGTAGTAGGCGTGTCCTGGGGTGTCAATTATTTTATACCTTCCAGGGACAATGCTAGATTACACACACAGCACATACTCACAAATACACACACATCCTTCATATACCCACATGTATCTATACTGGTCTGCCTATCTAATCTATTTATCATATATCAATCTATATCTGTCTGTCTTGGTTGATGACCTTGCTTCACATTTCTCTAAGAAATAAAGGTAATTAAAAGAAAATTTTACAAGTCTTCAAAACATCTACCTGTTTATATTATATATTCTGGCTTGTCTCCTATTCCTGAGATAGGGAACTGGCAGGGCCTGCTCGATAAGGAGTCATGAGATTAGAACCAAGGTCTCTGATAAAACAGGAGGCAGCAGAGAAACCAGCCAAAACCAGCTAGAACCAAGATGGCTACAAAAGGAAAAAGACTTCAGGTTACCCTCACTGCTTATTATATGCTACTTAAAATGTATTAGCATAATAACAGAAACTTCAACCAGTGTCCTGATAGTTTACAAATGCCATGGCAACTCCCAGAAGTTACCCTATATGGTTTAAAAGAGGAGGACTCCCTGATTCCGGGATCTCCCCACCCCTTTCCCAGAAATCTTATGAATAATCCTCCCTCTGTTTAACATAAAATTAAATACAAATTATAAAATAAGACCCAGACACTCACAAAGGACTACTCTCTGTTGCTCTGAGAGATAGCCTCTGCTCTCCCTATAGAGCAAGCCTTCCTTCTGTTTCTTTGTTGCTTCAATAAACTTGTTTTTGCTTTACTCTGTCAGCTCACTCTTAAATTCTTTCCTGCATAAAGCCAAGAACCCACCTGCCCTTCAGGCCAGACCCAGTTTTGGGATCTACTTTCTTATATATTACCATTAGATAGATAGATAGATAGATAGATAGATAGATAGATAGACAGACCATTCCTTGTTCCTAATAAAGTTCAACAATTTCTTCAATGACACTGATCCAGAAAACATCCTCCTTGCAATCACAGTAAAAATTTTCTGTCTCTACAATGTAACCATTATCTCAATGCAAATATGTTAATGTTTGTATATAGCATTTTATATATTTTTTAAAAATGACAAAAACAAGACAAAGCTGTGGAGACAGTAAAAAGGTCAGTGGCAACCAAAGATTATAGGGAAAGGAAGGATAAATAGGTGGAGCACAGAGGATTTTTAGAGCAATGAAATTGCTCCATATGATACTATAATGTTGGATTCATGTCATTATACATTTGTCCAAACCCACAAAATGTACAACACCAAGAGTAAACCCTAATGTAAACTAGGGACTCGGAGTAATAATGATATGTCAATGTAGGTTCATCAGTTGTAAAAAATGTGCCATTCTATTAGAGGATGTTGACAGTGAGAGAGGCTATGAATGTGTGGGGGGAGATGGAGGTTATGTGGGAATTCTCTGTATCTCCCAGCTCAGTTTTTCTATGAACTTAAAACTGCTCTAAAAAGTAGCCTATTAAAAAAAAATGGCAATGTAAGAGTTCTCTCCAACTTCTTTTCTGCCATTAGTTCCACTGAAACTGCTCTTGACAAGGTCACAAATAACCTCTACCCACACTGTTAAATATAACAGACCACTCTATGTTCTCATCTTATTCATCTCTCTGTAGATTTGACACTGTTGCTATTTTTTTTTTTTTTATTACACCCTCCTCCTAGAAGCACTTCCTTCACTTGGCTCCCAGGACAGTAAACTCTTCCTAACTCATTCTCAGTTTTATTTCATGGTTCTTACTCATCTTCCTAACTTAAATAAACGTTGGAATGCCTCAGGATTCAGTTCTTGGATAAATTTTCTTTTCCTCTTGTACTGATTTTCTTGGTGGTCTCATTTAGTCTTGTGCTCTCAGTACCATCTGGATGTTTATGCATTGCAAATGTCAATCTCCAACCTAAACTTTTCCCTGAATTTCAGATTTACAGATACAATTTCCTACTAAACATACCCACTTGGATGTCTAAAGAGCATATCAAATACAACATGCCAAACTGAATTGATCTTCTCCCAAAATCCTTCTACTTCCACAGTCTTTATCCAGCCCAGCAATTGACTATCCTATCCTTTAATCATTTAGGCCAAAAATCCTGATGACATCCTTGCCTTTTCTTTTTCTCACATCTTCCATTCACTCCTCAAGCAAATACTGCTAGCTTTACTTTTACATCCAGAATGATCATCTACCATCACTTCTACAGCTATCTCCCTATACCAAACTGCTATAATCTCTTACTTGAACCATATAATAATCTTCTAGTGGGTTTCTGGGTTGGCACCTCTTCTCCACTGCAGTGTATTCTCAACACAGTAGTCAGAGTGAGTCTTTTAAAAGATAAGTCCCGCTACTCAAATCCTTCCTGTGTTTTCCCATCTTACTCAGAATAAATACCAATGACATCGCAGTGGCCCACAAGGTCCCTACACAATCTGGGTCCTGGTTATCTCAATCTCCTCTCTGACATTTTTTCCCCTCATATACCACACGCCAGTTACATTGGTCTCATTTTTATTCCTTGGACTTGCTAGATCTGCTCCTGCCTCAAGGCTTTTCCACACATTCTTCCTTTGCCAAAAACTCTCTCTCATCCTTAGCACAGCTGGCTCTCTCATGTGCAGCAGGTCTTTGTTCCAATTTCATCTTCTCCCTGAGCCTTTTCTTGACTTCCCCTTGGGATTCCATATTCATAGTCCCCAACTTAATTTCCTCCAAAACACATAATATCGTATGTCTTAAATAGCAATATTTTATAATTATCTTTCTTCCTCCATAAAAATGAGGCAATGAAGGTAGAGATGTCTGTCACATTATAAGAACTTAATTATTAAGATTTCCAAATATACCAAACAGAGCTAAGGTCTCTCCCTGCTTTTGCTCTTACTTTAGTTCAAATCCTCATCTTTTCTGTGGACCTTCACAGTAGCTTCCTAGGTGAACTTCATGATTTCCACTCTTGACCCATTTGGCAGAGTGGTTTTTCTAAATTTGTCACATTCTTCTTAAAGCCCACTATTTTTTGCAGTGATTTTCAAACTTTGCCTTCAGGGTCCTACAGAAGAAATATATTTCAAATGTACAGAATAAAAGAAACCAAAGATGAGTAAAAATGTAGGCAAATGTATAGTTCATAATATAAGAGTTGAGACAAGTCCCTGTTTGTGGCTTCTATAGTTTCTAAAGTAGGTTAGGAGGACATTTGCCTAGAGTAAGACAAAAGAAGATGTGAGAGTATGAGTTATATAAGACAATAAATTTTTAAATAATAGCTGTGGAGAAAGGATGATAGAATATACTAGAGAAATGTATAAGTAATATAAGACAATTTAAACCTTGTTTCAAATTTTGGGCTCATATATTTATATTAGCATCAGTGTGGTGGTTTGTTGATTTTTCTCCAGCTCAGTTCAGCTACCTGGGGAAGAAGATTGAAGATGACCAATTGAATTCACCTATAATTGAGGTTTTTTTCTGCCTGGATTTACCATGGAAAGACAATGGGACAACTGAGCTGAATATATTTCCAACAAAATGAAGTCTAGAATATACTGAATATATATATATATATATATATATATATATATATTTAAGAAAACCCAGAAGAAAGCCAATAAATGGAAACAAAAGAGAAAAGTCAAGAGATAATAACAATGTGAAACTGTGTGGCATACACCCACTTGTTTGTCATGGAATTTTATTCTTGGATTATGGCAAGTGTTTTTAATAAAATATAACAAAAAAATGAAAGTTCATTTGATATGATTAAAGTAAGAATTTTATTTAAAATACTAAGATATATAATATACATATATATGTAGTTATATGCAGACTTATAATGGAAAATTGAGATTGATAGTATAGTTCATCATCAAATAAATTTGAAAAATAGTGGAATGGAGCTCCCTATGAAGTTATAGATTTGGTGCATAGAACTCAGTGAGAGACATGATTCCTATTAAATTGCTTTTCTAGAATCTCAAGGTCAGAGTGTGAATATATGATGGGGAATGGGAATAAAAAGTAGGGTAAACACAAGGAGATTAAAAGAAAGTCTGAATTAATACTTCCTGCATAAATTGAAAGAATACTGTAGATATCAGGAACTAAGAAAACTGAGGAATCACTTCCCCCAGTTTGAAAGCTGTCCAAAATTTATGTGTATAGGGGTGCCTGTGTGTGTGTGTGTGTGTGTGTGTGTGTGTGTGTGTGTGTGGCTTGTGCTAGTCGTAAGAAGATTGGCTGGAAAAAACTTTAAGGGTCTCTTCTTTCCTCTCTTACAAGGTAACTCCGGATTACCACTCCCTGTTGATATTGACAAGGATTGTTTGCTTGACCAAACTTCATTCAGGCTCCTGAACATTCTTCTAGGCACATGTGTAAAATCCAGTTTTAGCAAAGAGCCCTGCTAACTCAGTTTAGTAAGAATTCCCCACCCTTGTTACCTGTTCACCCTCAATATCTGATCAAAATTCCTCATTCCCCCCATCCTTGGTATCTAATCCCCTGGGCGACTGTCAGCAGGAATTCTATTAGGTTAATTCAGCCAGAATTCCCCCCAGACTTGCTGTCTCCCCTAAGCAATTTTCCATGCCCCAGCCACCCTGCTCCTTGGCCACAAATCCCCACCTGTTCCTGCGATATTAGGAATGGACCCCAGTTCTATACTGGAGTCTCTTTCTCTCTATTACAATAGTCCTGAATAAAATTTGCCTGAATAAAATTTATAACTTTAACTTCTGTCTGGCTGTGGTTTTCTTTGACAATATACCACATAAATCCTCAAAAACCATGCTACTAGGATTCCAGGACAAAATCTGGGCCATTCAATTTCATATCAAACCTAAAGATGCTATTCTCATCTCCTTTTTACTAGTGAGAAATTGAGGCACAGTGCTAGGAAGTGGCAAGAAATAGTATTTGAACTCAGCAGTCTGCCCATAAAGTCCATGATCTTATACTGTACTACACTGCCTTCTTAGAAGAAGAGGGGATGGTGGTTTTTATAGAATATGCAATGGCATGGAGGCTTAGAGAGAATGGGGCAGTTAAAGAGCTTAAAAAAAAAAAAAAAGCCATTGCCAAGGTGCATGCATGCTTTCTGTGTGTGCGTGTGTGTGTGTGTGTGTGTGTGTGTGTATACAGTTACACAGAGTCCTTGATTCCAGACCAGGAAAAATTAATTTACAGTTGAAAATATGATTGTGAGTGCCTGGTAGCATGATGTATTGACTAGATGGAGAGATAAAGAAACTTTACAGGGGTGATAGAAATATTTGATATCTTTGCTGAGGTGATGATTACTCAGGAGAACACATTGACCAAATCTCATGAAACTGTACTCTTAGATCTGTGCACTCCCCTATAAAAAGTGAACCTAAACAACAACAGTGATTCGGGGCTTCATTTCAATAGCCTGAGCCCCACTGTCTGGCAGGGCTATTTGAACATCGTGGCAGTCCTGATGCCCACTTTCGTCAGCTAAGGCACTGGCTGTTTTCCCTCAATCAAGGCCATTTGAGACCTGAAATTCCTTCTAATCAGTTTTGTTTCTCTTGTAGTCTGATATATTCATTAAATGACAGAAGTTGCCATAACAAACAAACTCTGTATTCTCAACGATTTAATAGAATTCTATTTTGTGCTTTAAAAAATTATCACTTCCTTCAAGATAAAGAGAGAAAAACTAGAGATATCCTTACAAGTCAAAGACTTTGCCAAAATCAATCATTTTTTTCCCCTTTCTGTTCTTCATCCCAATTGCAGTCTTTCTAAATGTTAATTAAATGGAAAATCCAGGCTTGGTTTGTTAACCAAGCAATAAAAGGTTACCTGAAAATTATTGTGTTTCCTGATATGTTTCTTTTACAGTCAGAGTCACACATGCTGGGAGAACTGATGTGAATATAAATTGACTGAGAGGCCTGCATTTTTAAATACTGCAGCATAGAGGTGAAAGAGTTATATGATTAAGACATTGAAACTTTGGGTTAAATTTCAATAGGAACATAATCATAACTAAATAACATGTATACTTCATTTTATCCATAGCTGAATCCAGCTCCTTCTAATATGCCCTCCAGCTGGAGGATATATGAAAGGCTTTGACTTTTTCTGTTCTGTAGTCTTTTCAGTTTTCGAAAAGCTTTTCTCTCTACTGTTACTAAGAGGGGGGAAAATGCTGTTGCCAAGTAACAAGAAAATACAGTGTCCAGCACGTATCTCTGTATCCTCAGGTGCATATCAAATGCAAAACTCTCAGCTGTTCTCAAGGACACGGCACTGCAAGAGTTTCAGGCCCCTCTAACTCTAATAGCGACATTCAGCTGTATATATAAGTGTTCATATCCCACCTTGAGAAACAAGTACATTACTAATGCAATTGCACTTTTCGTTTACCTGAAGCTCTTTGCTTAATCGTGAGTGAATAATTTGAAAGAATGTTACCTTGCTTATTTCATTTCTTCTTCCTAAGAACAGATGTCGCATCTGACCTGCTTACTAAGACTTCCTGTTTGTTCACAAGTAATAAGTAGGTAGATAGACCTTTTATGATTCAACTTGTTGTAATGCAAGAGTCACTTTGTGGTTTAAGAAAGTTGTGCACGTACATTTCAGAAATTACCTCATCTGAAAGGCACCTAAATCCACAAAACATTAAGTGAACACTCACTCTGAGTAAACCCCAGTGATTACCTACCTGTATGTTCCTTTTAAAGAAAATTTCCACTAAACATCCACTTTTGCTCTCTTGTTTATACCATGTGTCCGCACCATAGCCATAGCTAATTGGATCAGTGATCGACCTAAGGAAAACCAATCTATTAGATGAGTTGAGAAAATTAAATATCTTCTCTTGAAAATGTGCATTAGGAAACACATAGTAAAATGATGGTTTGCACTGGGGTCATACACTCTTTGGGCCATGTTAAGTCATGTACAGGCAGGGCAAGCTCATGTAGATAGAGAGGAAATAGAGGTAAAGAAAATAAGAGACTGAGAGGGACTTTGCCACTCCTGAGATTGAACGAGACAAAAGACAAATAACCCTTGAAAGAAGTAGATATTTACTTTAATTAGACTAGACTGTATCAACATCAATAGGTTTTACTTTTCAATTATTCTTTTCAAATGTGCTCCATTAAATCCTTCTTTCCTTGCCTTAGAAAAATTCTATCATTTTTGGTTACTGTTGTTTTTTAATGTTTAGTTTATCTTAATGTAATACTTGAGTCTCATACCTAATTTATAGCATTTGCTCCCCACATTGCTCCTCTCCCATCCACCCCTTCTAGTCTCTTGCTCCTCTAGTGGCTTAGGCATGGAGAGGAAAGACATGGAAATGAGGACATGTGTCTCTACTTAACTTGGTAAGGTTATCTTTGGTGGTAACTATCCCTGGATATTTGGTTCAGTCTGATTCTATCCGATGTTGGATGTCACTGAGGAAATGGGAGGTGTGATTTGCTCAGACTGGGCTTCACGTTGATCCTAGACCCCTTCACTGTTGGTCATTCCTTTAGATACAGGCAGCTTTGTCCCTAAGTGATCCTGCTAGCCGTTCAGTTTCTGTCCCTTTTTTCATGTTGGGCATCCTGCTACCTTGGGATACCCAACATGGCAGCTGCCCCAGTCTTCTGCCCCTTTATTAATTCCCTTTTTCTTTCCATCAGTTATCCAGTAACTGCTGAGATCTCTCTCACCAACTGATGGGCAAAGAGAACAAGGATGGAATAAACATGCTTCATCGTGCTTCCTCTAAGCCCTAATTATATGGGGTACTCCGGATGATCCTCAGCCGGCCAAAAATCCATAGTCAGTAACAGCACCTCAAACTCAGAGGACAAAAGTGAAGGTCTGCTAAGAACTTCCTCATTATTTTCCAGTCCCCTGAGCACACAATAAGGAGCCTTTAAGTTCTGCAGTTTGACCAACATCCAGCCAAGGAAGGAAGTGCTAAGTTCTATTTCTGAGAGGTATCCCTACTCCTCTTAGTAATCCTCTTTGGCCACAACTCAAACCTGGCTTTGGTAGTGGTAAGGAGACCTTACCATGGTTGAGAAGAGAATGGGGTGGTGTGGGAGGGATGCTGAGTAACATCTTACCATTTGGGGTACACTCTTCCCAAGTGCATTGCCAACACCCTCTGGCTCTACTATCTATCCACAAGTCTCTCTTTTTATTCACTAAATAGGAAATTGGGGAGTGACAGTTAGTAAGCTCTGCCGAGAGAGATCTGGCCTCTGTTGTGCATTGTTTATTGGGAATTTCTTTAGAATATGAAGCATTTAGAGCATCTTATCAGCTTAGCTTATAATTAGCCCTGACTGTGATTCCAAAATATCACAAAAAGTCCCTTTCAAAATCTTTTACACTGATTCTACAATTTAAGCTTCTTTTCTCATGAGGCCTGGATGTATGTTGTGTCCTTAGTTTCTATGAGATCTAGTATTAAAGTAAATGAACTACTTACTTTTCCAGTTTCTGTACTTATGCCCAAACATCACAAAACTGAGACAATGGACAAGTTCCTGTAAAACTTTCTAGGAAGGAAGGAGAAAAGGATATATTACTGAGGAATTTAGAATCTACTTGAAAGACTAAACTTATACATACAAAAATAACAATATACCATATTATTTCAGTGAGAACCAAAGAAATTGTAAGAGACAATAGTCACTCCCAGAGGCTGGTAGTTCATAGCTAGCAATTGTGCCATCATCATTCAGAATCAGTAATTGGAAAATAGAATCACATTTTTATTTAAAAGAAAAAAAGACAGACTGCATCTTCATTTAGAAAGTTTTGAATGTTGTCTTTAGACAAATAATCCTTATAAGAATAAAGAAAATTGTACACCTATAAATCACAGTAGTGCCTAGGATAAAATTCTTTAAGTAATAAAGGTGAATTCAGAAACTTTTCCATATGTGTGTGTGGCTGTGTGTGCTGTTGCTACGTATATTATGTGTATGCATGTATATATTATAAATGTACAGTTGACCCTTGAACAATGCAAGGTTGGGGTACTGACCTCACACACAGTCAGAAATCCATGTATAACTTTTGACTCTCCCCAAATTTAACTGCTAACAGACTACTGTTGACTGGAAGCCTTACCAATAACATAAATAGTTGATTAATACATATTGTTAATGTTTATATGTATTATACAGTGCATTCTTAGAAAAAAGTAAGCTGGAGAAAAGAAAATGTTATTAAGAAAATCATAAGGAAGAGAAAACACATTTACTGTTAATTAAGTGGAAGTGAGTCATCATAAAGTTCTTTATCTTCATGGTCTTCACATTGAGCAGGCTAAGGAAAAGAAAAAGAGGAGGGGTTGGTCTTGCTGTCTCAGGGGTGGCAGAGGCATAAGAAGTGGAGGAGGTTCAAGGAGAGGCAGGAGAGGCGGGCACAATTGATATAACCTTCATTGAAAAAAAATCCATATACAAGTGGACCCAGGCAGTTCAAACTCTTGTTCTTCAAAGGTCAACTGTATATGTGCATATATTAGTGTGTGTGTGTGTGCGTATGTGTGTATGCGTGTGTGTATACATATATATTTATGAATATAACTTTTTTTTTTTTTGAGACAGAGTCTCACTCTCTTGCCTGGGGCGAGTGCCGTGGCGTCAGCCTAGCTCACAGCAACCTCAAACTCCTGGGCTCAGGCGATCCTACTGCCTCAGCCTCCCAAGTAGCTGGGACTACAGGCATGTGCGACCATGCTCGGCTAATTTTTTCTATATATATTTTTAATTGTCCAGATCATTTCTTTCTATTTTTTAGTAGAGACAGGGTCTCGCTCTTGGTCAGGCTGGTCTCGAACTCCTGACCTTGAGCAATCCACCCGCCTCGTGTTCCCAGAGTGCTAGGACTACAGGCGTGAGCCACCGCGCCTGGCCATAACATTTTAACAAAAACTAGTAGAAATAAAGTAAATGGGGTTCATATCTATGAAATATATTTTATTCACTATTATATTTTAATATGTAAGTGTTAAAAAGCTTAACTACTTAAAAAATCCTTAGAACAAATTTTACAGTTATTGCAAAGTAAAACAGTAAATTATGCTTTAAAGTGAAACTCGCTTTGGAGTTTTGCCTCTGTACCTTACTGCCTGGGTAGTATTAAGCAAGTTAAATTTTCTAAATGTAAGTTTTCTTCACCATCAGACATTCTGAGGGTTTCACTCATCTAAGGATGATGTTGATGGACAGCTCCTTCAGCTAGTCCTTCATAAAACAACTTGCATGGCTATTTCTAGTCCAGTAAGGAATGTCTCACTCTGTAGAGAAGGAAATGGCTATAATTATTCATATACTAGTGAAAATGTAGAATGTCAATAATTCTTAAAAAAAGAGCCCCTTCTCCCATTGCCCTTTGGATTCTCGTCCCAAAAACTTGATCCTTAAGGGAAAAAGAAGAGAGAGAAAGATAAAGTATTTTATATCTAAAAAACCAAAACTACACTAACTAGAACAAGTTGAATGTGGAATGATCCGACCATGAGTTTCATATCCTTTTGAGCACAACATTCTTTGAACTCTGCATTTCTATTCTCTTGTGAGAAAATCTGTTTCAAATCAGTAGGCTGGTAAAAGAAATGCTTAGGAAATTATGATTTCTTTTTAATAAGCATTATTCAGGAAATAGATTTTATATTTTTTCTAAGTTTTCTTTAAGGGTAAAGGTGTGGGTAGTCACTCCAAAATGTATTTTTTAAATACCAATCTAAATGGTTCATAGATAAATATATATTTTAATATTGTTGGACCAATTATATTTCTTCACTTTATAATTAATTCACAGCTATAAAATATACTATACTTGAAAATGCCAACAATCTGAACTGAAAGGCATTTAAGACTTCTCTAATATTAAAATTTTATGACGTAAGATTTCTGTTAAGATATCCTTTAGAATTTAGGCTTTAAATGAATATTTTTCCCCTCACACTAATATGAACTATAGAGAAATAGAAAATTAGAATCCAATATTTGGTATTTCACTGAGTTTTCCATTTGCTGTGATACTTTAGGGTCTGCAAGTCGAAACATTCACAAAGAATTTGCATTGTCATTTGCAACAACATTGATGAACCTGGAGGACATCATGCTGACTGAAACAAGCCAGACGCAGAAAAGAAAATTGCATGATCGCATATACACGTGAAATCTACAAAAGAAAAAGTTGAATACATAGAAACAGAGAGTAAAATGGTGGTTACCAGGAGTAGGGAAGGAGACAAAATGGGGAGATATAGGTCAAAGTGTACAAACTTGCTGTTAGGTAGGATGAATAAGTCTAGAGACTGAATGTAAAACATGAGGTCTATAGTTGTAATATTGTATTATATACCAAAAATTTGCTGAGAGAGTAGATTTTAAGTGTTTATACTACAAAAAAAGGTAAATATGTGATGTTATATTAGGTTGGTGCAAAAGTAACTGGTTTTGGATGGTGAATTTTAAATTATTATATAATAGATAATTGCCTGACTATAGTAATCATTTTATTATTTATATGTATATCAAAGCATCATGTTATATGCCTTAACTATATACAATAAAAATTTATTTATTTATTAAATTTTCATTTTATTATTGTTTATTGGTGACAAATTTGCACCTACCTCATAGTTTTGAATATTATTTGATATTTTACATATATAAAATAATTTTATATATACAAAATATTTTTATATATGAAAAATATGGTATTATGTAATATGGCCTGCATCACATATAATGTAATATAGATATATATTTCATGTGATGTAATATAGACATATTGTATAAAATACACAATATATAATAAAACAGTATATATAATATGTGGTATATAGCACAAAAAATATAATATATAATAAAGTGCTTTTTATATGGAAAAAGCTCAGTGGTTCATTGCACAGTTACTCATTTCATTAAATAAATATTTAAATTATGAATAATATATTGATATTTAAATTAACATTCTTGTTATTAATATTTTATCCCTGTGCATTTTATGGCGGCTTTGCCTCTATTCTTGGAAAAGACTTAGAGATCCTCAGTCCAGCCTCCAGGTTTTACAGCATGACCACTCAAGGAACTTTACCCAGACTTGACACTATCAATAGCAGCAGCATATAAAGAAGTTGATGATTTCATTTTCCCATCCTTTTGTTTCTAATTTACAGCCAAAAAAAAAGTCTTTGTCTTCCAGACATCTAATACCATCTTTAATGCACCTGATTGAATCAGCAGGGGATGAATTACCCAAACAAGGCCAATTACATTATCCATCTAGTGTTGGAAATATGTATGATTTCGAGTGACTGAACAAGACTCAGTTGATTGCTTTACTTGAGAAGCCCTGCAAAGCTGGGTGTGAGGGGCTATACACATAATAAATCAGAGGTAACTGATGTGGAAAAGAAGAGGGAAGGAGAGGGAAGGAAAGTGGAGGAGAGAGAAAGGAAGATAAGGAGGTAGAGAGAGACAAATGAGAGAGACAGACAGACAGACAGACAGACAGACACTATGTAGAATAGGGGAAGTAAACTGGGTCAATTCCTGACTCTTTGGTCCCTGGTTTCAGGCCTCATCAGGCTCTTGTGTATTTCTTTTTCCAGGTTCTGAGACATAGCCTCAGAGGGTACTTTGTGGATATTGAGAGTAATTAAGAATAATGTGAGGCTGGAGGTGGCCCATCCAAACCCCCTTCCTTAACCTTCCTTTCTCCCAAGGAAGTAATGAGATGACCAAGCTCAACATCATGGTTCCTCTGGAGGCTAAACCCATTATTGTTGCAATTTCCAAGAGCATTTCTACAATAATGTCACCTGAAATAGAGGAGGGATATGTTAAATAGGGTGGAATGTGATTCTTTAATGATATTACAGGTGTTTTGATTTAATGCTACCAATATATCAGATCAAAATAATTTCAGTAAGATCCTAAATAAAAGCAGTGGTTGTCCTACATGAGAGTGAAACATGTAGCCTGCTAATGCAGGAGGTTTATTAGGATGATGTCTGGAAAATAGTTGAGCGCTTATCTGATTTACTCAAGGTAAAGTATCAAAATCGTGACTTTAAATGGCAGTTCCATTCCTTCCTGTTCACTTGCAATTTTTTAACTTAGATCTTTCGAACAGACCATTTTCTTGCCTTTATGATTACTTGCACTCTGTTTATTCCTTCTGAAAATATGCAGCAAACACTGAAGTCTCTGTAGTGGAGTGGTTCTGAGTTTTTAGCTCTTCCTCATTAAAGATTTGCCTTGACTCTAAGCATTTATCATCTTTTTTTAATGCTCAACGCATCCTTATCCCAGGCTCTTTGCCTTAGGATATGAGATTATTTGTTTCAGGGCTCTTGTTCAATTTTTCTACCACTCCATAAGTTCACTTTCAGTACTGACTTTATCAATTGATTTATCCAGAACTTTGTTTACTGCAATAAAACCATAAAATAGCCACTGTTATTTACTTAGTAACTTTGGATGTTTTTTGGCAACTTCTGGATGCTCTGTTCTGTGTCTGGATTATTTATATTGTGATAATGAATGAGTATTAATGCTAGAGTTAAAACTATTTTTTGGCAAGAAGGGACATTTTCTGATTAGGGCCTCAACTACACATAAATTTTCCCATTGGGTAAAAATGTTTTCTTAAGCAAGACCTGATTTGCTTATAGTAGGTAGCACAGAGGGATGTTTGTGTTTAATTATTTCACAACCACTATCATGTGGTGTTTTATTTTTTTTTATTTTTTTGCATTTAAAAGTTTTATTACTTCATACACTCCTTTTAATACTCTAGTGAGACAGTGTAGGAGTTTTTACAAAGAAAGTGGGTTGACTGGATCAAGTTCACAAAACAAAATCAAATGAGAAATCATAACCCTAATTTTCCTGTATCCCAGTCATGACAGTAGCTCACATCAAATACACTTTACATAGAACATGGTTAAAGTGGTTGCCCAGAAACTGCAGTTTCCTCTGCTGTGGATGCGGTGTTTTAAATATCCAGCAGAGAAAGAAATTCTTCTTATTCAGGTCTATGTGTTCTGGATTTTTCTTTCTTTGGCCTGGAGTACAATGCCAGACACACATGAAAAACTCAATAATCTTTGTGTATTTTAATTTAATTGTTTACTTACAAAACACATGTAGCCTAAGCACCTTTTAAGTCTCTTTTTTTCTTGGATATAGAGGAAAAAGAACTGCCTATGGATAACATTATTACAAGATTTGACAAAATTTCTGGTGTCTGACTCAAAGACCTGGGTAACAAACGTAATGCCAAAAGGTAGCATATCATTTTTATGATGGGAGCATATCAACAACCAAGATTAAAGTATTGCAAAATGACAAAAAATTTAAATGTTAGAACAATCTGGGTAAGTATGGTGGTAGTAACTGAAAACCAGGAAAGACAATTTAAATGGCTTTTGATATGTACTTTGTTCAAAGGCATCTTTTATTAGTCAATGAAACCCTGAAACTCTGATATTCAGATATGACAATATACTAGAGCATTGAAACCTATTTTCAGGTGCATAACATACAAGAGTACACAATAATATTATCTACAAATTTATACTGTGTTTAACTCCAATGTCACCACTACCTGCTACAGTTTGAATGTTTTTTTGTCTTCTCCAAAAAATTCATATGTTGGAAACTTAATCCCCAATGCAACAGTGTTGGGAGGTGGAGACTTTTAGTAGGTTTTTAGGTCATGAGGGCTTCACCCACATGAATAGATTAATGCTCCTATAAAAAGGGCTTGTGGGAGTGGGTTCACACTTGCTCTTTTGCCTTCCACCATGTGAAGACATAGCAAGAAGGGCTTCCCAAGATGCCAGCTCCTTGATCTTGGACTTCCTGAACTTCGAGAGAATATATTTCTGTTCTTTATAAATTACCCAGTCTGTGGTACTCTGTTATAGCAGCACAAAACACACTAAGATGCCACCTCTGTGAAGATTTCTCAGTCTCTTTCACCTTTCCCTTAACTGGACCTTTACTACTTTGTAGCAGTTTTTTAAATCAATTCTTATTACTTAATGATAGTGGTGCATTGTAATTATGTAACATTTGTGCAGTCCCTTGAGACTATGAGCTTTTTGGAGACAGGAGCCATTACCTATTTTTTTTTTTTTATTCCTAATACTTAGATATGCTCAATACATATTTGTAAAGATACAGTGATTTTTTTCTTGTACATCAAAAATTTTGATAACGTGATTCAACAATATGAGTTATCTTGCTTATATAATATTATTCCCCAGTTTAATAACAAGAGTATATTTATAATATAATTATGGTTTATACACATGAAACTTTGGCATATCTCCCAGATTACATTTTTCTCGAAATGTCTTTCACACTTATGGCTCCCCCCCCCAAAAAAAAAGAAAGAAAGAAATATCAAGCCTGTCACCTGAAATAGCTACAAATTATCTTTCTTTATATGAATAAGTCTTATGCCTATCTGTAGTGCATGTATGCATGTGAGTGTGTTCAGAGTGAGAAGGCATAAATTTTAACCAATTCTCATTGCAATCTCATAGATTTTATTTTACTGGTCTCTGATTTTCTGTGTGTATTTTACAACTTCATTTTCTTCTTTATTTCTTTTTTGAGAAAATATTCTCCTAGATTGAAGATCTATCAAAATTCTAAAGATCATTCTAAAAGAAATTTAAAAGCTTTACAATACTGTAATAATTAAAATGATGTCTTCAAGAGGATATAAAAGAATGTAATAAAATATACATAAATGAATTTAGCGTATAATAAGGAGTTATCACAAACCAATAGGAAAATAAATAATTTCTCAATAAATTAATTTTAAAGTATGGATTATTTGTGAAAAAAATAATATAAGTTTATATCCCCATCTAGTATCATTTATATAATACACCCCAAGTATATTAAAGAAAATGAATAAAGCATTAAGAACCAAAATTACAGAAGAACATTTGTTTCTAAAATAGGGGAGTTACTCTTTAATCTCTGAAGTAAAGGCAGAAATCATTAAATAAATTGATAATTTGAACACACACAAACTTCTAATTTCTACCTAACAAAAACATTATGAATAAAACTGAAATGTACATAACAAATAAAAAAATTCTCATAGAAAAGGTATTGATTGCCATTATATAAAGAGAGAGCCACTAGACACTAGCAGTGTAGCCTTGGGGCAATTCTCCCCACCCCTCTCTGGGCCTCAGTTTCCCAATACATAAAATGAAGATACCAAGAGTGTTTATTTACAGGCCTGTTGTTAGAATGATATTAGGTAATTCATGTAAAGCATTTAGATGGTAACTGGCATACAGTAACTGCTCCGTAGAATGTAAGCTGCTGCTGCTGCTGCTGTTGTTGTTAGATCAAAATCCTGAGGAAAAACAATGGATGCAAACATGCTATTTATACAAGGATGTATAAAAATGGTTGACAGGAGTGTGAAAACTATGATATCAAGATATCACATTCTCTATCATATTAGCAAAGATGAAAATGATACTATTCAATGAAGGAATGAATATAATGGAAAGCATTTCATATACTGCTAATTAGGAGTTTATAAGTTGTTTTGGACTAAATGCCTGTGTCTCACCCCACCCCCAATTCACATGTGGAGGCCCTAATCCCTAATGTGATCATGAGGTAAGGTCTTTGGGAGGTAAGTAAGTTTTAGATGAGGCCATAATGGTAGAGCCCCCTGGCAGCATTAGTGCTCCTGTGAGAAGAGGAGATCAGAACCCTCTCTCTTTCTGCCATGTAAGCATGCTCAAGAAGGTAGCCATTTGCAAGCCAGAAATAGAGCCCTCACCAGAAACTGAATTGGCCAGCATGCTAATCTTGGACTTCCCAGCCTCCAGAACCATGAGGGACAAATTGTTGTTTAAGCCACCTAGTATATGATATTTTGTCATAGAAGCCCAAACAGATTGATACATATGTCTTTCTAGGAAGGAATTTTACAAAATGTATTTAGAATCAATTATTTGTTCTTTTTAACAAAATAATTCTTTTACAAATATATCCTAAATAAATAGATATATGTACAAATAGGGATATATATGTGTGTGTGTAATGTTTATTACAGTATTATTATTTTACAAACTTTATTGAGGTATCCAATGTTATTTATAACAGCTAAAAATTAGAAAAAATTAAATAGTCCAAAAACAGGAGAATTGTTACATTATGCTAATAGAATATTGCCAAACATTGAGGGTAAAATTTTTACAGATGTCATAATGATAAGGAAAACGCTTACGATAAATACTGTTTTTTAAAGCTTGAACATATTTCTAGGTGCATACATCGCATTGCAAATAAAAGCTACACATATCATGTAAAAATACGCATAGGAATATAAGAATATTTTAAAATGTTAACATTAGTTAACTGCATAACAGGCATATGGGTGTTTTTATTTTTTATTTTACCTTTCTTTTATCTCCAACTTCTTTAAATAACTGTAACTGCTAATTAAAAACAAAAGTAAGTTGTAGCAGATGAAAGATTTTGAGGCTGTATTACATAATAGTTAGAAATGAGAATGTGACTTTTGCCTATCTGAATGTTATTCCTGTCACTGTCATATTCTGCATGATCTTGTAAACATTACTAAACCTCTAAAGCCTCAGTTTTAAATAAAGAGAATAATGTCATAGACCCAGTTTAAAGATTACATAGGTCCACAGTACAAAGTTTGGCAAACAGAATGCACTCAATAATTGTTAGCTACGACTAAAATTATATAATTATTACGATTATTTTGTAGTCTCCAAAGCAAATACTAACATAATCCATTTTCTTCCGTTTTGATATTTTGATGACTTAACATGCTTACTGTGAACTCTGGGGTGTGGGTACTGCCCTGGAGAACATTTCTCAATATTACTCTTTCTAACATGTGTATAGTCATCACATACGTGATATGTGTATAGTCTGGGTAATCTGTAAAAATACAGAAGATTGGCTCCATCCCCCAACCCATGCTAAATACATTCTGATTCCTTTTGGCCAGGACTATGTCTGAGAATTATGTATTTACAAATTTCCCCAGTGAATCCCATGAGATAAGAACCACCAGTCTGGATTCACCAAACACTAGGTAGAAATTGTTACTTTTAAATATACACCTATTTTAAGTAGCATGAAGAATGCTGGATTGTCAAACTAAAGAAATATGTGCTGGAGGATTTGAATTCCCAAAACATTTAACCTGATGATTTTCCTTCACAGTAGAGGCCAGTGGCAAGGAGCTTTGCCCTAGGCATGGTGTCATCAGGCAGTACTAATAATTCATGAAAAATGAATGTTACTGAGGCAGTTTGCTTCTCAGATTTTTCTGGTCCAAAGAGTATAACTGTATATGCAATGGGGCCAACAGGACTATAAAGGGTGCGGAGTAATGGAAGTTTCCAGATAGGCGGAGGAGAGATGCTGCTGCTTCTTCCATGGTACTCTTTTCCTCTAGATATTGACAAGAATTCCCTCCTAGACCAAACCTTAGACAGGGTACTCTGAACCCTCTTTCACCTAGGCCTTGTTTTGGTCCAATTCTTGGCCTGCCAAGCTTAGCTTTATCAAAGAATCCTGCTAAAACAGCTTAGAGAGTTTTCTCCCAATCCTTGACATCCAATCAATCTCCTCTTCCTTCACACTTGATAACTAACCAAGTTCCTCTTGCCCCAACTCTTAATACCTAATCAAATTCTCCTCAGTAACTTTCCATCCACCGCTTCACTTTGCACGTTGGCTGTAAATTTCCACTTGTCCCTGTTATATTCAGAGTTGAGTTTAAGCTGTCTTCTATCACATTAGTCTTGACCCTGTTGCAGTAGTCTCAAATAAAATCTTCCTTGCCTGTTTATCTCTGTCCAGTGCAATTTTTTTTTTCTTTGATGATATCCAGGGTTCTGCTTTCTATCACAGAGCTTTACCGTGTTCTGGTATATTAGAAGAAAGTTTCCATTTAAGCTTTCTTGGTCAAGTGGGGACCAAAGAAAGTCAAATGACTTCACTGTTCCTGCAAAGTCTAAAAGAAGCACTGTGACTGCAGCCTAGGAAAGTCCTATTGGTCAATAGAAAGAGAAATTATATTTAATTCTTGGCACAGGTGATGCTTGGTGCCTGATGCTTATAGGCTAGGAGTTCTTTGTCGTGATCATTTAGTTCCCAGGATGGGTAATGGATGGGATTTCCTCAAGTGGCTGCTACTGGCTGGGAGCATTCTGACACTGACTTTTTCTTATACACTTTGTACCTCACATTTAGTCCTCATTCTGGAAACTTCCAGCCACTGGTTGCATTTCCTTTATTATTTTCCAATTCCCCAAATTCCAAAATGTCTCTTTGCTGTAGCATGAGAGTCTTTTCTCTTTCTTGTGTACTGTCTATGTGCATAAGTGCTCCCCATTTTATTAAGGACTCAGGATTTTACATTAAAAAGCAGCAGTCCTTTCATTTTTTTTCTCTCTGCATTTCTGCTGTATCAAGCACTTGTACCTGAGTTAGAGTTCAATAGACAGAAGAAAATTGTAGGAAAAATATTACCTCAATTAAACTTAAAAAATGCCATTCTACCACATAAGCAAAACAAGCCACAGAGGTAAATTACTTATATCAATAAATCAATCTGGAAAATCACATCCTCTTACATTTAGAATCCATCCTGTCTAGTTGTTCTGAAAACTCCAGTGGCTTCTCAGACACTCGAAAACGTTTGACCTTCGACTATTTCAACTTAATGTTTGGGTGCCATAATTCACCTAGATTTAATACTCACTCGTCTATAGTCTTGGAATCTCCAAGAATCTCTTCATCAGGTTACACATTCCAAGGATACATCAGTATCATGCAGATTAAGGGCAGATAAGTCAAATTCAAAGTTAGCCCTGCTAGTCCCATCCATTATGATTACCTGTGTTTGAGGATCATACATGTAAACTTCTCAGAAGATCGTCTCCCTCTGACAAAAGGTACTGTCATATCAACAAGTAAAAAAACTAAATTTAAGTCTAGTGAAAGTTGCTTTATGAAACATAAATTATTTCCGTATTTATTGAAGATCCTAAGCCCCCCTAAAAAATAATGACAAGGATAGATATATAATTACTACCTATAGTAACTACCTGTAACTAGGTATTAGGTGTTCACATACTATTTTCTAGAATATCTATTTCAAAAATAGATCTATTTGCACTAATCCGCTGCTTCCAAAAAATGATTTTTTCAGAAATATTTTTATTTAGAAAAATCTGTGTTCAGATTACTCAAAGAATATACTTTAGCAGCCATCACATAGCAAAGCATATAAACATCAGCTCTTTTGATATATCTGAGGACATTTTATAACACATTTTAGCTGCTAAAAGATTTTTAAATTGTAGAGGAATCCATTATTCTAAGAGCTTTTAGTAAAAATAATTATTAGGAAGAATAGTCACTAAATGATTTTTTAAATTATTAATTTCTTTTCCGTTGCTATTTCATTTGGGGTATTTATTTGCTGAATAAACATTTACCTTAGTGACTCCTGTACATGCCAGGTATCTTGCTAAGTGCTTTATATAAAAAGTGAATGGGTCGAGTCTTTGTCCCATTCAAACACATCATCTGTATCCTTCACTGAAAACAACAGCATCTGTGGCTTCTGGCCATTCAGGATGTTTGTGTAGGAGACAGCATGGCTTAGAAATTCCAAATGCTGACAGTGCTTCTGTTTTTTTTTTATTATTTTAAAATATTCAATTGTCAAATAAAGATTGAACATAATCAAAATGTACAGCATAATGATTTGAAAACATCGTGCAATTAGTATTACAATCAAATTAATTAATATATCCATCATCGCCAATGCTATATATACATTAGGTCCCTGGAACTTGTTCTTGTGATTAAAAGTTTTCACCCTTTGCCCAATGTCTCCCATTTTACCCATCTTATGTTCCCTGGCAACCAGTGTTCTACTCTCAGCTTTTATAAGTTCAACTGTTTTAGATTTGCCATGTCTGGTTTATTTCACTTAACATAATGTCCTCCAGGTTCAGGCAAGTTCTTCCAAATGGCAGAATTCCTTTCTCTTTTATGCCTGAATAATATCCCATTATATTATGTACTATAATTTCTTTTTTTCCTAATAATTTGCACTTTATTTTTTTTAGATTTTCCCTTTTTATTTTTATTATTTTTAATTTCAGCATATTACAGGGGTACAAATGTTTAGGTCATGTATATTGCCCTTGCCCCACCCAAGTCAGAGCTTCAAGCATGTCCATCCCCGAGACAGTGCTCACCACACCCATTAGGTGTGTATATACCATCCCCTACTCCCCCCTCCCATCAGCCCGACACCTGATGAATGTTACTACTATATATGCATATAAGTGTTGATTGGTTAAAACCAATTTGATGGTGAGTACATGCGGTGCTTGTTTTTCCATTCTTGTGATACTTCACTTAGTAGAATGGGCTCCAGCTCTATCCAGGATAATACAAGAGGTGCTAGATCACCATGGTCTTTTGTGACTGAGTAGAACTCCATGGTATGCATATACCACATTTTATTAATCCACTTATGTATTGATGGGCACTTGGGTTGTTTCTAAATCTTTGCAATTGTGAATTGTGCTGTCATAGACATTCAAGTCCAGGTGTCTTTTTTAAAGAATGTCTTTTTTTCCTTTGGCTAGATGCCTAGTATTGTGATTGCTGGATCAAATGGTAGTTCTACTTGTAGCTCTTTGAAGTATCTCCATATTGCTTTCCACAGATGTTGTACTAGTTTGCAGTCCCACCAGTAGTGTATGAGTGTTCTGATCTCTTTGCATCCATGCCAACATTTATTTTTTTGGGATTTTTTGATAAAAGCCATTCTCACTGGAGTAAAGTGATGTCTCATTGTGGTTTTGATTTACATTTCCCTAATGATTAGAGATGTTGAGCACTTTTTTATATGTTTGCTGGCCATTATTCTGTCTTCTTGTGAAAAGTTTCTGTTCATGTCCTTTGACCATTTACTGATGGCATTGTTTGATTTTTTTCTCATTAATTTTCTTAAGTTCTATATGGATTCTTGTTATCAGCCCTTTATCGGATGTGTAGAATGCAAATATTTTCTCCCATTTTGTAGGTTGTCTTTTCACTCTAATGACAATTTCCTTGGCTGTGCAGAAGCTTTTTAATTTGATCAGGCCCCATTTATTTATTTTTGTTGTTGCTGTGATTGCCTTTGGGGTCTTCTTCATAAATTCTTTGCCTAGGCCAATGTCTATAAGAGTTTTCCCAACATTTTCTTCTAGAATTCTTAAGGTTTCACGTTAAGTCTGTTATCCAGCATGAGTTGATTTTTGTGAGAAGTGAGAGGTGGGGATCCAGTTTCAATCTTCTGCATTTAGTTATCCAGTTTTCCCAGCACCATTTATTGAATAGAGATTCTTTTCCCCAATGTATATTTTTGCCTGCTTTGTAGAAGATTAGATGGCAATATGAGGATGGTTTTATATCTTGGTTCTTACTCTTGTTCCAAAGGTCTATATCTCCATTCTTGTGCCAGTACCATGCTGTTTGGATTACTATAGCCTTGTAGTAAAGCTTAAAGTCCAGTAGCAAAATTGTTCTTTTTGCTTAAGATTGCTTTGGCTATATGAGGTCTTCTCTGGTTCCATATGAAGCGTAGAGTTATTTTGTCTAGATCCGTAAAGAACGATGATGGTATTTTGATAAGGATTGTACTAATTCTGTAGATCACTTTAGGTAGTGTGGACATTTTAACAAAAATTGGAATTTTTATATTAGCAACATTGCATCTATAACTCTTTGAATTTGCTTATCTATTGAGATTTTATACTTGGTAGAATGTGCATGGATCTAAGAAGTGTCCTTTAAGCTATAGATTGAAGAAAGCTGAATGGAAAAGAAGCTTTCAGAAATTGTTGGCCTTTGCCACACACCTGGGCATGTCAATGGCCCATGAAATGAGTGAATGACAAAAATACCAACTCCATCCTCTTTACTGATAACAGCCACCCTGTTCATTATGGTTTGCCTGTTGTTCTGGTGAGGAGCAATAGGCACCAAGGTGAGAAAGAATAGCACAGAGAAGTTAACCTAGATAAAATTTTATGGAAGCCTATTTCTTTTATCTGGACTGAGACACATCTGTCAGTATAACACCAGCAGGAATCCTGAGGTTATTAATATCCTGTTTTTCTTCGAGCTTGACAGGTCTCTACCTTCACTGTATTACGAGTTGATGCAGGCGAGGCTACAGTTACTCTGAGAGTTTGGTTCCTGTGCCAGCTTTCCTAGGGAATTCTACACTTTCATGTTTCCTCAGAACAATTTATTGGGCATATTCCATCTCTACTCTCTTAATTTTCCATATTTCAGGATCAAACTAGCTTTAGAAGCTCAGCTTGTCTCATGATCATGGGAAAACATTATTTTTACAAAATTTTTATACAATTGTCTTGCATTCCAGCATTGTCTCTAACAATAGTGATTTTGAGAGTCTCAACTTGAAACTACATTTGTTTTAGTATTTTACCTTTTGGTAATTGTGTATTTCTGTGTGTGTGTCTGTGTGTGGTTTACTTCATCTTTCAGCTTGTGGTGGGGCTAGCTGGAACTCAGGTTTCTGTCTCTGGGATGGAGGATTCCACTCTGGCCAGACTAGTGCAAATGCTTCTTCCATGGTTGCCAGCAGAGTTCTGCCCAGTGCTGTGTTACTCCATAACAGGGTAGCCCTGAGTTTCAGTGCAAAGTTTTGTAACCACTTCACTCTCCCTCCACTGGGCACGTGGATTCTCTCTCTGCCTGACACATTGGCATGGAGTTGCGGGGGGCTGAGGGAGTGGGGGTATGGACAATGAAAAACTGTCTTTCCTGCCCTTTTCAATGACTCTTTCCTTGATATAATGTTAAGACCAAGTACTATGAACTATCACTCACCTGATTTTTAGTTCTTCTGAAGGTAATTTCTTACATGAAAAGTCATTGAATTTGGTGTTCCTGCAGGGGAATAATTAATTGCTGGAGATTTCTATTCAGCCATCTTGCTCTTCTTTTTTCTCCCAGATACATAAAGTTTAAAAGAGGGTTATTTATAAGAAAGATAACACAATACAGGAGGCAGGCATAGAAACTCTTTGAATATGGATTGCTTTACATATTTGATTTTGGAACTTCTAATATTTTTCATGATCATAATACAAAATTGTATTTTAAATGAAAAAAAATCTCTAAAAATTGAAAATAAAACAAATCTAAGTTTGTGTATGGTTAATGACATGTCAATAAGGAAAGGATCTATGCCTAGTTAATCAAAAGAACAAACATGGTGATCTGACTGCATATTTTTAGTGAATGATAGTATAAGGAAAAAACAACTTTAAAAATGTTTTTATTAGTTATATTGTAGCTTAAAATATTGATGGTGCTTTTATTTGAGGGTTTTTTTCTTGTCATGTCAGATAAAACAAATGGATAACGGTGATAATCTGATTCTATCTTTATTGGTGAAAAGGTTCTCATTGATTCTAATAGCAATAATAAACACAACATATGCAATACATCATACATGATTAAACCCGTAGTTTATAAAATATTAATAAGAGGTCTAATTGGTCCGTGTTGATAGATACTATTATTTTTCAAACTGCCAACTGAGGAAAACATTTAAACTTATCCTGCTTTCCTGTATACATTCTGCCACTGAGAAGGGGAAAGTTGCTCTTTGCAGAAATATCTCAGCTAGTAAGTTAAGGATTAATGTTAGATTTAAGATATCACCATTTTACAGTTCTCATTAAATGAATGGATCTAGTCATTGAACATGAATACCTGCTAACATCATAGAAATAGAGCTGACCAGACATTATATGTCTCCTGATGGAAGAACATTACATTACCTATGAAGTTTCTTGCCAAAAAAATTGGAAGCAAATCAGATCAAGGCTTTAGATCCAATTTGTAGGAAATAGAAACATCAGAGGTATAAGTTAAACCACACTGTATAAAACTATACAGCACAATTGACCCAGTTTCTTCAATAATAGCCTTGTAATTTTGTTTCTCATTTATATGTATATATATGAGATAATTGGATACTTGATGGAATTAAAGTATTATGAGTAATTTTAAGTGTAATATAAGTATTATGTTTGTAACCAAAGAAAAATCCTTTTTCTTTCAGAAATACATACAAAAATATTTGTGGATGAAATTATTTCATGTCTGAATCATGTTCAAAATCATATGGGCAGGAATTGGTAGGATATAGATGAAACAATATTGTTAATATTGGATGATGGGTGTATTGAGATTCATTGTATTATATTATTTTGTGGTTATTTTCTGTTTAAAATTTTTAATCATACATAAAAATTTCCTGAAATATGGGAGACCAAATTCTTTTAAAATTTTTTCTCTGAAAACATGGAAATGTTAGATAACACATAACAAACATTCCTTCAAATATGAAGTTTGGCTCTCAACTAAGAAAAGAAATCCCTAGATGCAGAAATGAAGAGACAACTGAAAACCAGACAAATAAAAATGCAACTCTAACTGCTGAGGCTACTGTGGGTGGAGGAGCAGGAAAGAATTCAGTTTAGCAAGATAAGGAGCTTGGGTCAAATGCTCATACCGTGGCAAAAGGTGAGGACAGGGGCTTTTGTGAGATTGGGATTTGGAAATAATAAACTTTCATAACTTTAATCATGAAAGACTCACAAGAAAAATTGTCTACATCACAGGGAGTGGACAAAAAGTTTTTTGCCTTAATCTGGAATCTGACTGACCAATAGAACACAAAAGAGTCTCTCACAGCTGTGAGGAATTTTAAAAAGCCTCACTAAATGTGTCATCAATACATAAAACAACATTGCAAAACATAAGAGAAAAAAATACATCACAAATAAGGGTCATCTGAAGCAAAAAATAGCATAATTAATATCAAGGTATGTTGAGCAGAAAGTTGTCATTTGTCTGAGAACAAAAGTTCCCTTCTAAAACTTTGTAAAAGAAAAATATTGATTATTCTTTAGTTATTGTCCCATACCTGAACAGGTTAATGCTATAGCTGCTTAAAACCCATCCCAATTGATCAGTGACAGATTTGCCTCAGTACTCATGCCTCTGAAGTCAGCCAGTCAGTAATGGCTCACACATCTAAAAGTCAGACAATCAACAACAGGCTTCTATGACTGAACATCAACCAATCTCTGAATTCCATGCTTCTCAAAACCCCATAAAAAATTCTTTTTCAGAGACTCAGTGCTTTTCAGGACCAGCTCTGCCTTGTACAGTAAGCAATAAATTCAGCATTTATGTTTGTTTCACATTTTTTAGGGAGGAGGTGTAGGGAGGGAGTTTTTTTCCATATGCATTACAATGGTAAACTCTGATCTCTACTCAGTTTCCTAATCTGACCTGGTTCTTATACACAGAGCCCATTAATTTAGGGGAGACAGGTCTCCTTGAGGTAGGACCTTGGAACACCATCACAAGTTTGTATGATTAATACTTATCAAATATTTCCCCCAATGAAATTTAAAGCCATTTAACAAAGTAGGTAGACATGGTAGAAAGGAAAATATCCAGACCTGAATTCATTAAGGCCCTCAAAAAGAGCAGGGCTTATGAAAACCACTGTAAATGGAGTTCTAGTCCAATTTTCTTTCACAGGAGGTCAAGGGGGTACATGAATTCACCATATAGCCATTACCCCAGTCTTCTCTGACTGGTTGGAGTAAGAATCATTATTGCAGGAAGGACTGTGTAAAATGCTTGGCCCATCTAAGATTATAAATCATAATCAGTATTGCATCTGGGTAAATTTCACAGATTAATGCCCCTTCAAAGAATTAAAGTGTGCAAGAATTAATGTTCTCAATATCTGCCATGTTTCCCTGTGTGGCAAAAATCAGGTAGAGAATAGCAAGTAAATGTAGACCATAAACTTATTAAGTGATATCCCTAAGCATAGCTGCTATGCAAGATGTGATATCTTTACTGGAGCAGAACAACACAGCCCAGAAACTTTGTATGTAGCTATTGATATACAACATGTATTCTTTCCAACTTAATAAGTAAAGGAGAATATACTACTTCATTTTTGCATGAGAAAACCAGTAGTTTACAGTTTTCTGCCATGCCCCAGGACTATGTTAATTTTCCTGCTCATTGTGACATATGGTCTGCAAGGACTTTATTGCCTTGACATTCTGCAGAACGTCACATACTGGTCCACTATACTGATGATATGTTTTTATTTTTTCAAATTTATTTTTTTAAATATTGACAGATAAAATTGTATGTGTTCATTGTGTACAGCATATTTTGAAGTATATATACATTGTGGAATGGTTAAATCCAGCTAGTTAACATAAGCATTACTTCATATAGTTATACTTGTGGTAACCATAGTTATCATGTTGTACAATAGATCTTTTGAACTGATTCCTCCCATCTAACTGTAATTCTGCATCCTTCGACCAACATTTCCCCAACCCTTCCCACACCCCCCAAACAACTCAGCCACTGGTAAACATCATTTCACTATTCTCTATGAGATCAAATTTTTAAATTCCACATACAGGTGAGATCATACAGTATTTGTCTTTCTATGCCTGGCTTATTTCACTTAACATAATGTTCTCCAGTTTCACCCGTATCATCGCCAATGACAGATATGTTAATTGGAGCTGGAAAACAATGAGAAGCAAGTACTCTGGATGCCCTAGAAAAATACATTGCATGCCAGATGGTTGGATGTAAACTCTAGGAATATCCAGAGCCTGCCATATCAGTGAAGTTTTAAGGGTCAAATGATCTAGAAGGGGTTCTTTCCATGAAGGATATATATTATTACACCTTATTGTCACTACCACTAAAATAGCACAGTTCCTGGTATACCTCTTTGGATTTTAGAAATAGAATATACCACACTCAGGGCTAGTGCTCTGATCCTTTTACTGTGTGATTGGAAAAATGTCAGTTTTAAGTGGGACCCAGAGCAAGAGAGGGCCCTGCATCAGGTTCAGGCTGCAGTGTAAGCTGTCTTACTACTCAGGTCCTATAGTCTAGTAGAGTTGATGAAGCAAGAGGCACTCGTTGTAGATAAAGATGCTGTGTGGCATCTCTGCCAAACCCAGATGGGAGATTTGCAGCATATAATCTTAGAGTTTTGGTGTAATTTTGTTTCTTTTATAGATGCTTGAAAGGGTGCTCCTACTGTATTTCTGGGACTCAGTAAAGCCTAAGTGCCAGACTGAGACATCAAGTGACTATGTAACTAGAGCTGTGCATCACGGCTGATATTGTCAGATCTTCCAAGTCACATTGTTGGGCAGGAGCAGCATTCATCTATCATATACTGGAAATGATACATTTGATATGGAGCCTGTGCAGATCCAGAAGCCAACAGCAAATTGCATAAATAGTTGCCCCAAACCAACCATGTTGTCCATCTCTGTTGCATTGTAACTTCTCCTGAGCTCACACTTAAGGCTTCATTGGGTGATGGGGCAGTTATCTTCAATTTATCTCTGTGGCCTGGTTTACATACTCATCATCTCTGTATGTTGGTGTGAATAAAAATATGCTTCTGCTTCACTCAGCTTCACCTGTAACAGATACTTTAAGCACAGCAGTGAGGGAAACTTTTCTCAGGAAGAAGAGCAATACACTTGTTCATTAATGTTACATAGGGGGAGAAGTAGACTGAAATAAAACTCTCACTCTCGTACACACATATACAATGTATATTGTATTATATATAATAATCCTAGGCAGTGACAAATAGTTTAAGTGGTTTAATTGAGACACGAAAATATCAAGATTGCGAGACTAAAGACAAGAAAATCTGAGGAAGCATGAGTATGGACCTCTGGAAGTGGACACGACGTCTTTGTGTCGTATGCCAGTGATTACCAAAGAAACCGCTGTAAAAGAGCTCTCAACACCTAGGTGGAGAGGGTCATTTGAAGGTGGATATCAGCCAGTCTGTCCTCACTCTCATCCCACCACCTGCTTGCTCAATGGGCCCTTGAGCACATCAGCCTTGGTGCTAGAAATAGAGACTATGCATGAGCCCAAGAGAGTGGGACCCCTTTCACTAAGACCAGCCAAGGTCCGATACGGCTGAATACTGTGCTTGTTAGAAGCAGAGGTACTGACCCCCACAACATGGGGGCCACTGTTCAAGGAGACCAGCCAGCCACTTGTTGGCAGGTCAGTTATCTCAAACCTCTTCTCTCCTGGAAGGAATCATGGGTTTGTTCTTTCTGGACTTGACTACTATTCCAAATCTGAATCTTCCTTCAGCCCAACACTATGTCTTTGCCAGAACCACTCTCCAAGAGCTGATGCAGTGTCTGAATTGCCAACATAGGATTCCATACAACATAAGCTTCTACAAAGGGACTCATTTTTATAGTGAAGGATTTGTAGCAATTGGCACAGAATCCATTGTTTTTATCAAACCTATATTATATTATGTGGAAGAAGATAGCTTGATCAAATGCTGGCATGGCCTGGTAAAGCTGTACTTAATGTGTAGGGTAAAGGTCACCACCTACAGGTTTGAAGTGTTATTAAACAAGATGACGCTTTTGCTTTAATAGCTAAAATACGTAAGTCTACTACACAGGAAGTGAAAGTCAGACAGGTCCTTCTTACCATCACTTTCTGGGACCAACTTAAGAGTCCAAGCTTCTTTTGTTTCCAATTCTATGCTGTTAGATTACTGGTCCTCTCCAGGTGTAGGAGTTATAGCATTGTGGCATGGTATCATCAAGAGTTTCAGTGGAACTAAAGCTGCAACCACTATCTGGTCATTTAAGCTATTCAAGACAGTGGACAGCAAGAAAAGAAGTTAATATTAATCTTATGTAATAGAGGCAATAAATAAAAATCAGTAGACTCTTTGATGTTCTCAGTGATGAAAATAAATGGGCAATTGTATCAACATAGTCTGGCAAAGTCAAGGCAATCAGAGATCAGACCCACAGGAATAAAATTTGGGGTTATTCCATCAGGCAAATAACCTTGATCAGCTGACGTGTTGGCTGTAAGTGGAATTTGAGTGGTGAAGAGTAAGATGACGAATATCAATTGCAGTGTCAAGACTGTAGTTTGCCCCCTTAACCCTCTTAATTTTTTTTTCTTCGTGATTTCTATCAACCATAAAGACATAAAAACATTTGATGAGCCTAAGGGGTAGACTATTGCAAATGGTTGTGACACACCGCACCATGTCCATATTACTCGTCTGATTCCAGCACAGTTCATGGCCAGCGCTGCACATCCAATGTGCGGCATAATCAATCTCTCTCTCTCTCTCTCTCTCTCTCTCTCTCTCTCTCTCTCTCTCTCTCTCTCTCTCTCTCTTTTTTTTTTTTTTTTTTTTTTTTTTTTTTTTTTTTTTCTTTCTGGGAACTTAAAGGCCACTCAGTTGGATAAAATCTCCATGTAGAGGATCAGGGGTGTTAACATTCATGAGGCAACCCTCAACAATGTTACTATTTATATGTTTTTAAAACAGAATTTCTTGAAACTGTCTAGTTCCGAGGAGGTGATTTTTTATTATTATCAAAATGTCTTAGTTTTCCTTTCTTCCTGAACGTTTCCTTTACAATGAGCCTTTAATGCCTTCAATTTTCTTTATTTTTTGAGAAATTCATCAAGTTATAACCAATGGTTTATTTTATTTTTTTTTCTTTTTTTTTTATTTCAGGATATTATGAGGATACAAACATTTTGGTTACATTTTATGTCTTTGCCTCACCCAAGCGAGGATTAGAGGCATGCCCTTCCCCTCTACAATGCTCACCGCATCCATTAGTTGTGAGTTTACCAATAAGAATGAAAAATCAAATGAGATATTTCAGGAGAAAATATAACCAACTATAGAATTAAGTACAACACCCCAAATAGGTAGGCAAACAACGGTCTGTGTAGGCTGTGTCTAAGAATAGCCTTTTAAATTATTAATTTGAAACATGCAAATGCTTTCTCAGGTTATTTTGGTGAAAATAAAAGGCTTAGGTTAGCCTATTCATTTTCTCCCTCTATCGCTTTTTCTCTGTCTCTGACTCTCTCTGTCTGTCTGTCTCTCTCTCCTCACTCCTTTTCATTTTCGGAAAGTTCAAGTAGTTCTGGTGGTTAACATGAGGGACTCATGTGAAGCATTCTGACTTAAACATGATCCAACAGTACCAAAAAGCTTTGGTAAACTTTCTGTGTTCCAAGAAGATCACACTGGAATTTTTTCTCTTCCAACTTCTTTGTTTTGTAAAGCAAAATTCATAGTTTGAATATTTATAAATGAAACAAAATTGGCTTTTTCCTTTAGTGTCCTTTAATATCTGCAATTTTTATCAAGGAATCTGAAAAGAAGAAATATTTTATATTATAAATTCAAAATAACCAAAATTAAAATGAATTGTGTAATAAGTTATATATATATAACACAAATCATGATAATAAAAGGTTATAAATATGGGATTTAGCACGCATTGGAAGTTCATGATGCTTCCTGTCTTTTATATTTAGTGGAATGGCATTATAAAATTGGGGGATTCATGGTAAATATTCATAATTTTGTGTTTATAAATATATTTTTATTTGTAGATGAAGTATAAAACTACCTAAACTATAACGGGACTTGGGTCTAAACATTAGCCAATATAAAAAGAAAATTTGATGTTGAATAGGATAAGTTTAATTAAGTTAAAATAAAAGAACAAGTCATGTGATAATATAGTATTACCTACCAATTTCTTGACTGTTGTTTATGACACTGAAAGCACTCTGCAAAATCAAAACCACTTGCCCAGAACTTTTATTCAGTTATGCTATGTCAAGATAGTATAATGATGGTTATTAGTACTGGGGTTCAATTTGGAGGTATTTAAATTTTCCCAAGAATCCACTGTATTTTTTTATATGTAAATGTGTCAAACCTACCAAATCATGCACAATTTACCAGGAAATTTTAATTCCAACACAATGAGTACAAAAATAAAACTCTCAGCTTATTTTTCTCAGTGCATATTGAAGAGCTCAGTAAGTACTGAAGGAGAAATACAAGTGGAGTGGACTGCTAAGAAAGTAAAATTAACACAAATGTCTGAAATAATGTTCATAGATTATAATTTCAGAATGTGTATCCAATTTATTTGTTGTTTTAATATAAAGGCTGAAATCCTGTGAAATTTTTACAGTTGATAAGAGTGTACATTGTAGGTCACAATCCAAGTCACATATTGGAATCAACTAAGGATTTTCAAAAAATTACTGACACCTAGAGCCTGCTCCACCAATTAAATGAGAACCTCTAGTTGGAAGCTCAGCATCTACATTTTTTAAAACTCGCCATATGACTCTAAAATCAGCCAGAATTGAAAGGGAATGACATAGATAATTCAGTTCTTCTAATTTTGCATGCTTTCTTACTTTATGCTCATGTAGGGAAATGCAAGGAGAATTCACAACTATGCAAGACACTTGGCACGTATGGGTCCAGAAAATAAATTGTCATAAAATGGGTAAGTTGACAAAATTTGTTGAAATTTATGTTTTTTTTGTGCAAAAACAATGGCAGGAAACAAAATTTTGGAGATGGAGTGGTGGCTACTATATAATAAAATATCTTGTAAAATGTGACTGAGTAATCAATATTTTTGTACAAACACTGGCTGTTAAAATGATGTAAGAATTTTTATACTAGTATTGATAATTATTTAAGGCAAATCATTAATTAACAAACATTTTAAATATAATTGTAATGCAATAGGAAGGGAGAATAGAATTTACAAATATATTTGTTACCCAAAAGAAGGTGCTGTCATGAATATTTGGAATGAGACAAAAAATAAACCCTTTTAACTGATTTTATTTTATTTATTGTGTCCACTTTTTAACTTTTCATTAATGTCTCCCAGAGATAAGTACTGAGGTATTTAAGATTTTTAAAATAATAATAAAGTCATTGAATGCTTCATAATGTTAAAATATGTGTTTGAAAATTATTTTTTCCCAAATAATTAAGATATATTATGGAAGAAAGTGTTCATTAACAACTTCCATAGTGACCATTGAATAGTTAAGCAATTAGAGTAATTATAAAATATATTTAGTGATGTAATTTTAAAATAAATATTTCTTATAATAATTACACCCTTTCAAATCAGTTTAATTAAATTCTGATATTGCAATATGACCTGTTAATATCAATAATCATTACTACTGAAATTTTTTAAAAAAGAAAATAAATAAATTGAAAAAACACACAAAGAAAAAACAACAAAAAAATCATTATTAGTTACAAATATTTATCTGTGTGAAATAGGATTTCAGAAATTTCATGCAACCAAACCAAAATATAGAAATAATTAGGTGTCAAGGCTAATATAAGGTTTAAAATCTTCACTCTAAGTATCCCAAGAATGGAAAAACAAGCACCACATGTACTCACCATCAAATTGGTATTAACTGATCAACACATAAGTGTACATATAAGAATAACATCTACTGGATGTCGGGCAGGGGGGGAGGGGGAGGAGGGGATGGGTATATGCATACACAAAGAGTGCAATGCGCACCATCCGAGAGATGGACACGCTTGAAACTCAGACTTGGGGGGAAGGGGGGGCAAGGGCAACATATGTAACCTAAACATCTGTACCCCCATAATATGCTGAAATAAAAAAAAAACTTAAAAAAAAATAAGTAAAATCTTCACTCTAAATGGCAGCATGAGAAGTCTAAACCAGTGGTACTGAAAGGTTCTGATCCACAGACCACACTATGAATAGCACAGGTCTAAAAGCCCAACCACTTAGATAAGGTTGAAAGATAAGTTTGTTTCCAATAGACCTGGACAACTTTTCATCCAACGATTACAATGTGCAAAGTTACATAAAGAAAATAGCAATAAGTCAGTGGAAACTTTCATAAAACAAAACCTTGAATTGTAGTTTATATTATGCTAATAATATAGTGCATAATATTGTAAGTAAAATAGTCCAAAGAAGGGAGAAGACAGAAATCCCAAGGGATCATTTTACAGCACAAAGAAACAGGGTGGTGGACCTCAATGGATACATTCCTGTTGTGGTGGTTAATTTTGTGTGTCAATTAGATTGGGCCGTGGTGCCCAGATATTTGGTCAAATGTTATTCTGGATTTTTCTGTAAGATTGTTTTTTAGTGAAATTAACATTCAAATAAAGGACTTTGAAGCAGATTGACCTACATAATGGGGATGAATCTAATCCAATCAGTTGAAGACCTGAATAGAACAAAAGACTGATACCCCCCTAGAAAGAAGGAATTCTCCAATAGATGGCCTTCAAACTTGAATCACAACATTGCCTCTTCCCTGAGTCTGCAGCTTGCAAAACCACCCTGCAGATTTTGGATTTGCCAGGCTTTATAATCATATAAGCCAATTCCTTATATAAATCTCTGTATATACGAACATACACATCCTGTATCTTCTGCTTCTCTGGAGATCCCTGACTAACATAGTTGTAATTAAAACTTTCTTCTTTATTTTTAAGATATAGGTCAATTAAGCATAATGTAAAAAGCTCAGAAAGCATATGGCAAAAATCAAGCTATATTATAGGCAGGGAAAACACAGATATTCATCAGAGGAAAGGAGCAATTTTTCAAGCTAAAACGAAAAATCATACATCCTCCTTGTTGGGTTATATGTTTATTTCCTTAGAACATTGATAGTAAGTGGCTTTTATTTAAGAACATAACCAGTAAGGGGCAGATCATAAGGAATGGTATGCTTTCATCATTTTGGACACAATCGATTTTCTTTATGGACTTCTTAATCTACTATAATACTGGCTAATGATAAAAAGTGATAAATATTGTCAGTGAAAAATCTAAAATTACAATGTACATATCTAATGAAGAAAGGCCATTCTGAAACCACTTAGTAATCAGATCAGTTTTTGGAAACTGGGGGCTTCAAGAATTTTATTGATAGACCCTTTCGTTTTTAAGGAGCTTCAGAGGTTACCTGGTCTGTTATCTCATCTGATACTTGAGTTCTCTCTATGACATCTCTTCCAAACTCTGCTTGTCTGTGCTTATTGATGACCATGCTATGGGAAATAAGCTAATATGTTAAAATTTATCTCCCTTTCTCCATTGGCCCTACTTTTGCTCTTTTGGGACTCTCAAAATAAATATTATTCCTTATTGTCCAATGTTCAAATATTTGAAGACAGTCTGAAAAAGATCAGAAGATGTAAGGCAACCAAGTACTTCCAGCGTTCCATTCTCTAAAATATCTTTCTACATGTAGTATTATACAGATCGTGGATTCTTCTCTCACTCTTAAGCTTTGCAAGAGAGTAGCTCTATGAATATGTTTCTGATAGTGAAACTTCATTTATCTTTAGTATTGAATGGGATGATGTAAACAAAACTTTTGGCATTCTAGTTAGTTTTACCTGACAGGCAATAATAGCAGATACAGGGCACAGCATGGGAGAAAGGCAGATCTAAAGGCGCTTTAGTTAAAACTCAAAAAGGCATTTTAGTTAACACTTCATTCTTTAGAAGAAATTTTCTCTTGGTTAAAATGAGTTATTAAATAACAGAGAGAGCAGTATATTGTATATGCTTTTTACAAAGAAATAATACCTCTAATTGTATCTAACTGTAAATAAATGTTCCAAAAGTTCTATAGATTAACCCAGAATGAAACCATGCCTCCTGCTGAATGAGCACTGCCTCTTTCTGAAATAAATAAACGGTCTTGTAAGTTTCTCTTATTGATGGGTGTCAACCCACAAATTCAAGTTAACTATACATCAGAATAATATAGTTAGAAATTTTACTGGACCACATCTTATATTCCTTTGTTTGAACAAAACTGAACTTTATTTTTTATTTAATAGTTCTAGTGTGTTCATGTTCCAGGATACAAATGCAACCAGTCATAGCTGCAGTAAAAATCAGGATGACATTTATAAAAAATATTGTGATTGAGATATTTTTACATTTACAAAAGAAAAGGAGATAAATAACCAGATTACAGGCTACAGAATTGTAGCAACATCCCAGAAAGCCCCTGGGAACAACTGAACATACAGTGGAACATCCTCCCGCCTGTCACCGTTAGACAGCCATTCAATTTAGTGTACATGCACTTGCAAAATTTATGACATAAACTGCACTCAGCCACTATGCAACAGATTGTACCGCAAGAGACACTATCTAAATTAAATGATTCTAAACTAGTTAATTAAAAAACAAAAAAGGCATTTCTTTTCTCACCAAAGCTAATGTCTCTTAATGTAACTACTACTTTACCAGCTACATTACAGGAATCTTACAGAAAGCTAACAGCTGGGTGCATTTGAGGGAGGAAGAGGAAAATATTTAATATGATTATTTTAAATGTCAAATTTTTATCAAATTCTAAAGGGGTAACAAAAAGGCCTAATCATGGTCAAAGAACTGGTATTTCTATTTATTCAGTGGAACATTTTGATTTCACAAATAATATTTTTGCTTTACTTTTATTCCAGATGCAATATACTAAACAAAACTGACTTTGCCTCTTGTAAAGATGAAAAAAAAAAAAAACTCATGTAAATCACATGAGAGAAAGCAATGTAGATAAAGTATAATCATGAGAAGGGCTATCATAAGCTTTGTGAGTCTGTATAGTAAGAATATCGTGATTGAATGAAAACAACAAAAAATGCTTCCCACGCTTTCTGTCACCAGTCAACAATCCTGCTTGCTATTATTTCCTCATGTGTCTTTTTAAAAAATCAGATAATAAATAGACTTCCTTATCTATCCCTGTTACAATTCTGAGATAGTTAAAAAAAAACAAAAAACAAGATGACAAGATAATTGCAAAGAAAAGCAGAAGCTGTACGGTGCAGGCTGTGCATCTGGAGGGAACAGAAGAAGTATGTGACAAAATTTCATACCTCCAGGACCTGTTCCCAATTCCCTACCTGTATTGGCACCAATGACAAGGTTAGATGACAGAGGAGACCAGAGAGTATGAACCATATTCCATAAACACAGCATAAATTTAATTTTGATAGACGCGCAACTGTTTATATAAACATACTCTCTTTGCTTTAGAAGCATAATTGAGTCAGTTTATACCTTAACCACAGATTTAATTATATTTTTATTAAATATTAAATGGACAGAGTGAAATTAAGATTCACGTGGAGAAATATTTTTAGAGAAGTTAACGCTGAGCTGGACTTCAGGTTGGGAGGTCTTTAAGGAAGACAATGAGTATTTACTGAATGCCCACAATGTTCCAAAAATCGTAATAGGTGCTTCCATGGAGACGAGTGTAAGGGCATTCTGAAAAGGAGGAACAACACGACCAAAGATATAGAGACTAGGGATAATAAAGATTATTTGGAAAAGGAAGGAAAGTGAAAGGAAGGGAAATGAGTATTTACTGAATGCCCACAATGTTCCAAAAACGTAATAAGTACTCCCATGAGTTCTATAACTTAACACTTACAAAAACGTTTTAAGGTATCATTATCCCCCATTACAGTGAAGATAAATGTACATCAGTGAGTTACCTAATACCCACATTTTGCAGATAAGAAGTCTAACTAGAAAACAGTCTTGTCTGATAGGGAATACACAATACATGCATCAATGTAAGAAGAAGTTAAAAAGGTTACTAAATTACAGAAGCTGTTGATTGCTGTATTAGTTCTCTAAACTGTGCAATACGTTATCATAACTTTAGTACTTGAAACACACACACTTATTATCTTACAATTTTAAGAGTCACAAGTTTGGGCACAGCTTAACTGAGTTGTCTGTTTAGGGCTCACCAACTATGGTCAAGTATTAGTCAGTTCATTTTCATCTGGAGTTTCAACTAGGAAGGAACTCACTTTCCCAATCACAGAGTTTTGGGCAATATTCAGTTTTTTGCAAATGTAAAACTGATCAGCAGTTGTTTTTGCTCACTGTTGGCCAGAAGCCACCTTGTGCTCCTAATCGCCCTCAGTTCCATAAGACCACCTGTTGTTCTTTGCCGTGTGGGTATCCCTATTGTGGCCACTTACTTCATCACGACACCAGGAAGAGTCTCTAGGGTGATTACACTGCAAAACATAACATAATCATGGCAATAACATGTCATCATCGTTGCCAATACTATAGGTCAGGAACAAGGCACAGATTCTGCTCACATTTAGGAGAAGGGAGTAATACAAAGGCATGGAGACTGGGAATAAAGCAGAAAATGAACACCCATTGGTGGAGATCAATTAGGGACACCCCAGAGTCCATCTACCATAATTGACATCATGATAAAACCAAGATTCAGGTCAATACAATAGGAATTCATTTAAGATTGTTAAGTAAGGGAGTGAAATGATCAAAATTGTGCTGAAAGGAGAAATTTTGAGTTTGTTTCCACATAGAAATAATATTAAAGAAATAAAACTTGAAGGTGTTGTCTTGATTGGTTTTTTAATGTTAGGCCATAGCTCATGGGATGCCCAAAATCATTTTCCTCCAGCCAGTTGCAAGTTGAAGGGTACCGTGAGTTACCCATGTGATGCCCACCCTAATGAAGGTTAATGAAGAATTAACACCATCTCCTTCCAAAGTGTCCCAATGACAGTAAGTGACAAGAGTAAGAAAAGCAACAAAGAAAAATAATACATTCCCTTGAGAGACTCCTGGTTGCTCAGATGTATGATGCCTTGGGAATTCTGCATTGTTTACTTTTCGTTCAGTGGTTCAGTTGGCACATTGGTCCATGGGGTCAAATATGACCCAAGAAAATTACACCTTGCAGCAAAAGCGACATGAAACTTAACTGGAGGACAGCCACAAAAAAAAAGCCTATTACTAGGTTCCACAGGCAAGAAAATAAAGTGTTCAAATTTGCCAGAGTAAGACACAGAGTGAAATCAGCTAAGGAACCGATTAACCTAATCATAAACCAAGCGTGTGGCAACTATACTGATAATTGCACTCCAGTGAGTCACTTATAATGCCATTACAATGCACATTAGTCACCCTGCTGCCCTACTTGCCCAAAATATACTGCACATTGCCAGTGTAACAGCTGTTCTCCGCTTTTTAGAAGTTATAAATGTTGTGGAAACAAAGAAGAATAAAGTATATACCTTCTTACATCCTGGTAGCCTGCTAGTAGCAGCTCAGTATTTCCTCTAATAAATAAATATGTATCCATGGAGGGCCTCAATTTTTACAGAATTCAGGATTTTAAAAAAATGTTTCCAAACACTAATCAGATTATTTTGGTTTCTATTACCCAGTGTCATCTTGCTGTGGCAGGAAGTACAGTGAAACTAATGAGAATAGCTCCTTAGTAGGGAGGATGTTGGACAACCAAAGTACTCTCCTTCTTGGGAGATATTTCTTGGTGAACTTGCTGATGCAAAAGTAAGACAGGGATCTAGAATCTGCAGAAATATGATATAAGGGCTTGCATAATTCTGCAAGAGGTGTGAAGTAACTGTGAAGTTTAATCTCCACCTGAAATGAGAGCCAAGTTTTGAAAATAAAAGTTCATTCATTCATCAAATGTTTCTTGTGGCATAAACTGTTACACACACTTTATCATACATGGAAGTTCCAAATGAATTAAGCAATGAAACATGGTCCTTTTTGTTAGGTCAGGACAAGGAGGAAGGAGAACAGATGCTTTGTCTAGGGGGTTTCCCTTGAGAATTAGATGGCATTAGGAGATGCTTTGTCTGCAAAGGAAGTAACAAATTGACCAGAAGGGAGGCTTCCAAGAAAGAACAGACGGAATGTCAAGGGGGCTTCCAAGGACTAAACAGTTGTTTGGTCTATGCTGGGGGGCCTCCAAGGACTGACCAACTAAAAGAGGTAGAAAGGCCACAAAGTAGAGATATGAACAAGGCCACAAAAGAGGGTCTTTGGAGCATGTGTATAAGTAAGGTCACGGTATTCTCAAGTGACCTACCCTCATTAACATTATAAAAATCACACCGACCCGCACTATGACAGTTTACAGATACCGTGGCAACCCCCAGCCTTACAAGGTTAAAAATAGGGACAGTTCCCAGTTCTGAGAATGGTTAAAAATAGGGACAGTTCCCAGTTCTGAGAATTCTCCACCCTTTCCAAGAAAATTCATGAATATTCCACCTCCAACTTAACACATTATTAGGGATTAGCATAAAAAACAAACCCTAACCTTGGGGTGATGCTGTTCCTCATTGGAGCACTCAACTCTTTACTGACTTTGAGAGTATACCGTACTTTCTATATTTTCTGTACTCCGTCTTTAAACTCGGGGTCTCCTCCACTCATGGGAGTTGGCCTATTGCTTCTCTGGAATGCGCTATGCTTTAGTAAACTCTGGCACTTTGCTTGCTTGCATCTGCTTGACCTGCCCATTTGCTCTGTCAAGTCGGTACCAGTAGCCATTCCTTGGTATTAGGAACCAAGAACCAGGAAACACGGACCTGACATCTGGTCCCCACACACCTGACATTGTTCTCAAGAACTTATAATTTAGTGGCAATGATAAACATGAGAATAAATAATGCAAAAAAAATGCATCAGTATTTCAATGAAGTATGCACATAGTACAGCAAAGTCAGTTCTGCCTGCTGTAAATAGGAAGATTTCAGAAAACGGGTGATATTTGAACGGGATTTGAAGGAAAAGTATGGGTTTGACAGATGGGAAACAAAGGAGACTGAAGGTAACATTTTCCATGCAGTCATTTTATGGGACACCAAGCAAGATGTATGTTTACATAATCTCATTTAGTCTTCGCATCAGATTGTCAGTACCCACCGTCACTCGTCCCTTAGATTTTCCTTGGTTAACTGCCAATTGCCAATCTCTGTTTCTACATGCCTGAAGCCTTTATTCCGCAACCAGCAAAGGCAGTTCTTTTTATTTGAAGGAAATGACAACAAACAGGAGTAGCGCTAAGCTGAAAACACTTGGGAGAGGGCATATGAATACTTCAGCACCCTATCCTTATTAATTTTAAGAGGTTTGTTAATTATGAGGTTTATTTTTTTCACTAAATCTGTACAAGTTTCTGTGGCTGCTGTAACAAATTATACCAAATTTAATGGCTGAAAGCAACACACATTACCTTACAGTTCTGGAGCTCAGAAGTCCAAAACAGGTCTTACTGGGCGAAATTCAGGGCGTTAATAAGGCCGCATTCCTTCTGGTAGCTTTCCTTGTATTTTCTAGTTTCTAGAGGCTGCCTGCATTCCTTGGTTTTTGGTCACATCACTCCTACCTGTGTTTCTATGATCATATTTACAAGCATTTCCCTACAAGATTAAGGCTACAGTAGCACTTGGCTTAAAAGTACAGTACTTACTAGCAGGCTTCCCTTTCCGTGTCGTTTCCCTGTTTCCCTTCTGGTGTTCTTTACAAAATTAGCTATTTGTACTAAAATCAATTCTTGCTTCCAGAGAAACCCAAACTGAGACAGAACTTATGTTTCAGGCAATATATATTTCTTTGTAGTGATAAGGAAATAAAATGAGAGATTAAATAGTTTAAGACATTAATTAATACTTTAAGACATTTACTTTATGCGCACACCATTCCGTTTATTATTATTATAATAGATGTTGTAGCAGTAATAACAGTAATTGTAACTATACTACTAATAATTATAATTATTTGTAAGCACAACAATTATTATAAGAACAAAACCCCCAAATCTAGCATCTGAACATACTGTAACTCTTCAGAGGCCACAGGGTCCTTTCATATATATTATCTCATTTCAGGTTTGTGACAAGTGTATGATGTCGCCAGATCCTCAATTTTCAGGGGGAAGAAATGACATATATTCTAATAAAATATTTGGATTGACAGACACAGAGGTACAAAACAGGACCACACACATTGTGGCAATGCAATGAAAGGCCTTGGGCATGCAATTAGTCTGTATCTCAGACTACCAATGTATTTCTTAGGACATGGAAACTTCTCCCAACTTCCTTCCTCAGAATCTTTTAAATATTTGATATGTATCCTTGAGCCAGTTTCTAATGTTGGGGTTAAAAATAATAAGGCAAATCAAGTTAAACTCTAATCATGTTGGTACAAGATCACAATTTCAAAGTTTTTTTAAAAAAAAGAACTTCTATCTTTCAGTTTGTTATAGCAGTTTGTGTTAGAACTTCCATGTGTCCTAGTTTATATCCAGAAGTTAGACCACACGATTACTGCGATGCTTCTCTTATTCTAAGAGTGTAAACTAGAGACCACCCAGTACATTCAGTTTGGTCCCATATTCTTAGACCTAGGAAATGACTTACATGAATCTGAACCACATCCTCCAGAGGCCCCGAGATATTGCTTCTCTTTAATGTGCATTGGAATCACCTAGGGATCTGTCAAAATGCAGATTCTAATTCGGTAACCCTGGAGGGGCACTCAAATCTGCATTGGTGCCGCCCATTGCTGCTCACCCAGGGATTACGCTTTTCATAGCAAAGTCCTAGAACATCAGCAAACATGATATGTTGGTCCGTAGTCCTGATGTAATCCTCTCAATTTTTCTCATAATCTGTGTTTTACATTCAGAAGAAGTCTTTCAGCTCATCCTATGTAGAGGACTAGGTAAAAAAGAAAAATAAAAAAGGCAGTAGTTGGATAGAAAGCGTGCCTTCAGAGCAACCACCCCAAGTAGAGAGGAGCCTTCTATATTTGCTCATCTTCAGGTATGTGCAAGTCAGAAAATAGCTGGGAACAGTCTAGATCATCCTGGCACCAGAATCCACCAAACATACACAGGGTAGCCTAGAGCAGCCCCCGAGTCCCTCTGGTAATGTGTGTGCTGCTCCTATGTCTGATCACCCTGCTTGGCATAAGAATTTCATTCACTGCAGTATCCTCATTCATTCACATAAATGTTTAACGAGTGGGCCTACCATGGGTGCTTTCCAGTAGGTCTGCTATACTGATTTAGTTCACAGCTAAATCCTCAACCCCTGGAGGGAAAAAAAATTCAGCCTTCCTGAAACTCAGTTATACAGAGCCTGGCATGTAACTAACGCTAATTAAGCATGATATTCAAAGTTAGCTCACAATGTAGAAATTGTTTTCTTATAACCACCTCTCATGTATACCCAACTGGTAACATTTTAGTGACCAAGAAGTAATAGCATCTTAACAGTATTTTTAGTAAAGAAAGATATGAGTGACCTCCATATAGTTATTGTCATTTGACATGGGAAAAATTGTGCCCTATGTATGTCATATTGTTGTTTTGTTTTATGAATTATCATACATGCAGAAAAGATTCTTTGCTACTTTACTAAAAAGTTCTGGTTTCCACAGTGAATACAGGCACTTAATAGGAAAACTGAAGTCCCTTTATGCAGATAATCTAATCACGGAAAATTTTTTCTTGGGGTGGCCGTCAATAATACATACTGCAAAACAGGAACAGATGGACCTTTAATCCAGAAACGTCTGGCTGCAAGACTAAATATAAAAACCTGAAGACAGCCTCCGTGCCTGGCAACTTTTAAAGCTTAATCCCTGGGCTTCTCATTTTGACTCCTTTCCAAACTGCTACTTTTGGCCTTTAAACCCCATACCTATAGCTTTCTCTGAATCTCTGAAACCTGACTCTCCTCAGCTTCGACATCAAAAACATCTTCTCTCTCCTTTACTAGTACTCTGTCTACACTCATTCCTTACTAATAGTGAGCCCATCATTTTTACATTCAGGCAGTTGTTGAAAAAAAAAAAAAGACAATCATTGTGCAACTTAACAATGTGCATAGTAAGTATTCATGTACTCATCCCTTCGTCCAGTGTTTAGAGACAGTGTGCTATGTCCAAAATACTGGGATATGTTCTGTGAGGAAGAAAAATATGCAGATGTGGTCCTTGCCATCAGTACACATAGTCTATCAGGTAGCTAAAGTGAAACTGTTGACATATGTTGATACAACTTTTGGGAGTTTGTTTCAAATATTTTTTTTTAATTTGTCATAATGCAAAACTTAAATTAATAATTAAAATTTAAAAATAAATAAGGAATTAGCAATTGCAACTGTCTCAAAGTAATAGTAATAGCTATCTTAGTAACTCTAGTAAAGTCTTATGAGAGTTATTTTTCTTTCCAATGACTTTTTCACATCTCAGTCCTCATTCATTATGTGTTGATTTTGTAACATAACTTTCAGAGGACAAAAGCATTTTTCAAAGATCTGTCTTATTTTTCTGCTAACTTGACAAACTCTTCCTGAAGGATCACAGTAGTAGCTAACATTTACTGAGCTCTTTTCATGTACCAGTCATTGTTCTAGGCTTTACATGTGTTAACTCATTTATTAATGTATAATAGGCTGCCGTGACCTTCTATATGCAAATAGTGACCAACTCAGACCACAATTCTATATCCACACTTGCATTTCTATGTCCTCACTGGGCCCTCAATGATATGGTGTCCCAAAAGAGATTCATTATCTTCTCTGAAAGCTTGTCCCTCCTTCTTTTTTTTTGGGGGGGGGGGGCGGACAGAGTCTGGCTCTATTGCCTGGGCTAGAGTGCCATGGCGTCAGCCTAGCTCACAGCAACCTCAAACTCCTGGGCTCAAGCAATCCCCCTGCCCCAGCCTCCTGAGTAGCTGGGACCACAGGCACGCACCACCATGCCCGACTAATTTTTTCTATGTATATATATGTATTTTTAGTTGTCCAGATCATTTCTTTTTTTTTTTTTTTTTTTTTTTTTTT
>RJWJ010000459.1:0-75960 GCA_004363605.1 Indri indri | reverse complement strand
ATAGCCTTCTTTCTCCTTCTCTAGGTCTTCATCCAATTAATTGATCAGCAAATTCTATAGATTCTGATTATTAAAAGGCCCCTGAATCTGTTCTCCCATCATTCTACCACCACAATGCCATACTGGACCATATTAATAGTTCTATAAAAGTTTTGTTTGACCTCTATAGCATCCTTTTACTGCCAGTGTAATTTTCTAATGTACTTATGTCACCCTTTTGCTGGAAATTTTTCCATGGTTCTCCATCAGTAATGTTCAGGCATTCAAAATATAGTATCAGCCATATCTATAACTCCATTATAGGACTCCAGGTGTGAGACTTTATCTGTTTGTTGCTTTTGTCTTAGGTTCATATAAAAGAATTCAACTCTAGAAAACTCAAGATAGGATTGATAGTCAAGCACCAATAATTTTTAGGTTTGAATGTTGTACAAAGTTAAAAGGATAATTCGGGTAATTTCCTCAGTGTTCAGTGGCTCTTTCAGGATTCCCATCGCAGTGCAGATCAGGAGTGGGGAGCCTGCGGTCCTAAGGCCACATGTGGCCTTCTAGGTCCTTAAGTGTGGCCTTTTGACTAAATTCAAATTTACAGAACAAATCCTTTTATTTTTATTAATACATTTTTGTTCATCTTTTATATGTTTATTTTATTTTTAAAATTCACACATTTAAAATACCAAAGAATAAAATAAGTTTCAATAAAATAATCCTCCCAGAATGACCAGCACAATTAGAACATTAGTAAGCCATAAGGGCTAAATTAACTTCTGCCAGGATCACGATTTAGTTCTAACTTCCCCCACTTGACTGGTGCCACTACAACATGGGGATGATTGGCAAGAGTTTATGGGGGTCAAGTACACCAGTATGTTATCAGCTTTTGACAATGGTGCACTACGTTTCCGTTTGAAGTGGAATCATGAATAGTTGCACAGTTCGACAGTACTTTTTAATTCTGTCTGCTTAACAGCCCATAATGTCAAAGCAGACCAAGAGAACACAGGAGGAAGAAAACATGTTTTTTAACAAGGACTGGGAATTGCAATATTATCATGTTTCTGCTAAAGATATGATGATTTGCTTGCTTTGTGACATTTCAATATCAACATTAAAGAAATTCAATGTTCATTAGGATTATAATGCTCATAAGGACCACAGATATTTTAAATTAGAGGGACAGGCATGAAAGGTTGTATTGCAAAAATTAAAAGATGAAAAACAAAAGTAAAGACAATTCTTTCAAGCAGCAATAAGACCTAGAAATAATGCCACTGAAGCAACTTATAAAATAACTTATATACTCAGGAAAAAAGGAAGACATTCAGTGATGTAGAAATTGTGAAAGAATGCATTGTTAAAGTTGTAGGATGCTTAGACCCCAATAACATTTCAAAGTACAAACCACTACCTCTTTCAAGAGAACCATAACTGGTTAGCAGCATGAATTAGCCTTCAACTTAACAGAACAACTTCATGCAATACTTCAAAAGGAAAATATATGTTATTCAATTGCTTTGGGTGAATCAACTGATAGTACTGACTTGTCATAGGTTTTATACTTCATTCAGGTCATAATAGAAGATTTCTTTGCTATAAAGAGTTACTCTCTTTGGGCACTCTTGTGAACAGAACACAGGGAATAGATATCTTCAACAACTTTCAAGATAAATGTCATTAAGTTAGACTGAATTTGGTAAGTTTAGTGAATGTATGCACAGACAGTGCACTTTCCATGACAGGAAAACATGAAGGGTTTATCGTACACATAAAAGTATTAACAGATCCAGATGCTCTCATTTCATTGTATCTTACATCATCACAATCTCTGTGCTAAAACTACTATTTTAAGTTACACTTAGCAACAAGTTATAAATATTGTTAACTATTTTCATGCAAATGCAACACAGCATAATCAGTTTCGTGACATGGTAAAGCTGAAGGATGAGATATTCAGTGTGGATTTGCCATATCATTCTAAAATGCATTGGCTATCGCCAGGACAGGTGTTAGCCAAAATTTTATCTCCATGAGAACAGATAGTTAAATTTTATGAAGAACAGAATCAGCAATGTAAATTATTGAAAGAAGATTTCTATAGGAATGCAGCATTTCTGTGTGACAACATGTCAAATCAAAATGACTTGAATATTTCTTTGCAAAGTAAAACTAGGTCTATATATGATATGTGGCAAAAAATCCAAGCATTTTGAAAAAAGCTATCTTTTTTTTTCCCAAAACACTTCTTCAAAAGGAACTTTCAGATGAGCATTTTCCCTGGTTAGCAAAGGTCATTGATGAACAGGATGATATACGCAAATCATTTGAAGAATATGCAGCTATTATAGATCTATTAATTGGAAAATACAACCTATGTATCTCTTGAGTGTCTAATCTTTTTTTCTTTAATACAGGCTGTTAAGCTGTGCTGTTAAACTGTGTGAAGAAGTCCTTCTTGACCCACAAATCTATGTCAATCAAGTTATCACTTTATTATACTTTGCAAGCATATCAATGGTAAGAATATTATGTTTCCAAGAATACATTTTTTTTATGAAATGTGTAGACTGTGCCAACAAATCTGCCTTAGATACCAAATATAAGAGACTACGGTCACCTGTGTGATGTCAAAGCACTGTAAAACAGAAAAATTAAGGCACTAGAGAGGATGGCTGAGGGAAGTACTGGAGGGTGCAGTTCCATTTTCTAGCTATGTAAGAGTATAATTGCACAAGTCCATGTTTACTGTATTTTGATCTTTTTTCAAAGGGGTGGCGTGAATGTGGCAAGGGTGGGGGTTGGGAGTCTACGTAGAAGATTTTGCCTCATAATCTCTCTTTCTCTAACGCCCCGTAATGACTCACTTCTTCATAACTCTGGCTCTGAGTACCTGTTCTTCATATTCCCTTTACCCACTGCCCTCCCACTGCAGCTGTTTAACTGCCCTATGCCATATGAGGTTGAAATAAAATTATTTTGAAACTAACTATGCTCAAGAAACATAAAAATCAGAATTGCAAGTCAAAGCATACACTGCTATTGTAGCCAGGATGGGAGGAATACGTGTGTTTGTGTGTGCATGTGTGTATGTACGTATCTATCCAATATATATATGTATAAATCTATACCTATCTAGTCTTTTTATCTCTTTCTCAGTGAAGAGAAAGAGAGAGAGGGTGAAGAAGAGAGAAAGAAAAAGTAGAAAGAGAGAGAAAAAAGAGAGAGAAAGAATAAGAGGAAATAACATCCTAAATGTACTTGAAATGTAGTTTCACCTATGATATTAAGGTTGAGTTATGAATAGAAGGGAGCAAAAGCAATAAAATCCACTTTGGATCATGTCTCTGTATCCAAAAGTGTCTCCTATCTGACAATTGCATAACATTATTTGCAAATTAAAGTGAGGAGAGTGTACTCTAGATTAGTTACTATGTGGTTTTAATCAGAGCTGCAATCCTCAGGAGCAAGGCTAAATTCCTTCTGTCTATTTGGGACTTGGGTGGGAGTAGTACAGAACTGTGATCATAAATTGCATTTGTAACAGATATTTGAGAATTGGGTGGAGAAATCAGGTAAAGAAGGGATGTGAGGAAGACATAGATTGAGTCTGGCTAACCCACGTCCCATTTTAGAGTGTGAGAAAAAAATGGTTTACTTTAACAAAGTGAGAGTAATTTTGTCCATGGTTCAAGGAATTTATGTTATCTTTAGTGTTCCTTAACTATTGTATTTTTAAATTTTTACCTTTTCGTGGCAATATCTGCAAAATTGTTTTCTCTAAGTGTGTCTCCAAATATAGGATATAATTTTAAGCAAATAAGTTTGCATTTAATAGTTTTTGTACCATGTTTTGACCAGATTTGTACTGAATGTGATTTGGAATTATTCAAGACCTTCCTCGCTTTCACTTCCCCAATCATTTAAGATATAATTATAATTGTTACTCAAAATATTGTAGTAATATCATTATGATGTTTATTAACCATTGTAGTGAATCGTATTTACAAAGCTGTTTATACACACGATTCTACTTCATCTTCACTCAAGTTCATTGAGGTGGATAAGAATTATTATTTCCCTTTTACAGAAAATATACCATAGGCTCAGAAAGATTAAATAACTCAGGTAAATTTTTCAAGGCCAGAATGAAGCTTTGATAACAGAATTAGTGACAATGAGGCAATGACGGTGGTTTTAGGAAAAGAATCAGAGAGACTTAGATTAAGGGCCAGTCTTTGAAAGCTAATAGCCGTATGAGCTTGGTCAACTAATTAAACCCTGTGAGCCTCAGTTTTATTGATTGCCAAATAGAGATAGGGATAACTACCTTGCGGAAGTGTTATGAATGCAGAAATACTATTCCTGAAGCAAATAGCAGAGGCATGGTATCTATTATACATTGCAGTTCATGTTATTATTACTGCTCTTCCTGCAGAACATATGATTGTGTGTGTTTCCTTGACATTCAAAAATTTGCACATCAGGCTACTCAGTGTGGAGCCCCCTTCCCTCCCGATACTGAAGTTTTAATCAAATAAGCCTAGAGGAAAAGCTCTTGGTTTTGACAATTTTATAACAGAGGAACAACTTTTCTGAAAATATGCAGCTGAAAAATCTATAACTAGACGGGTGGGGGTAAATTCTCAAAAAATGTTTAAGTGCCAAAAAAAGGCCCAACAGAGTAATGAGCTAGGCTGAGTCTTAGACATATTAGGGTCTAAGGCATCCTGATGATTCCTGATTCCAAAGATGCTCACAGAGACACCCAGAGTGGACCAAAGAAAAAGACTTAGTAGGGTCCACGGACCCAAAGTCAGCAATGGCAAAGTCACATAAGCTTGACGGATAAGCTCTGTTGGTCTGGGGGTTTCAGAGAAGCCATTGTACCAGTTGGGGACTGACAAGTATAGAAACTCTTCCAATAGCTTAACTGTTGCTGAAGAAATGTGGAGTATCCTCTTGAGTTTCTTTCCTTCTAATAAAATGCCAAAGTGCTTAGTAGGCACTGTGCCCAACATACTTGAAAGGAGAGCTATTGTCTTCCTCCATGGCTCCTAAAAGAATAATTTTCACATTTCTGAAACATAAAAAACACATGATTGGGAAGTACTTTGGACACAATGACACAAGTGTCTCTCATTTTTAATTAACCAATTCATATTGAAAAGCCAACAAACAGGAGAGGACTGAAGTTAACAGAAGTTGGATATTCAGTGAAAGGGAACCCTCATTGATTCACACCATGTAAACACAGTAAAAATTTCCAATAATAACAGCCCAGATACTCATCAAAAGCAACAGAAGAAGAATCTTAAAGTAGTATTATTTTGAGGAAGTTTTTCAGGGAGAATTGACACTCTTGGACTGAAAGACATTAAATTGACTTTTGTAGATGTTAGCTTGTATTCATTTATCTTAGAAAGCAACAGAATTTTTAAAAAGTAAACCTTTACTCTTCTGTAATATCAAATTTCCTTATGCATTCCCTGCTCTAGATACTGCTTCGGGTATTATCATCCTATAATTCACTCTAATGTTGAGTCCCCTGAATATCTTCAATGGTATATTAACTTGTGCCATTATTTAATTAAAGCATAATTATAGGACATTGACATAATAAAACACTCAGATGAATAAGCGATTCACTTTCAAGTGAAAAGCATTTGGACTCAGCTGTGCAAAGGAAAGTAATCTCTTTCATTGAAAACACCACAGGCTTGGCGACTGATAGTTATCTTCAGAAACAACATAAACACATTTGACTTTGAAAGGTTAGAAACATTCAGAGCCTCTTTCTCATTTATAGAGGGACAGAAATTCCTAATTATGAAGATAATTTGAATTGCCCTGTTGCTTTAAAGAATGAGATGTTCGAGATTTTTTACATGTTTTAGAAATGACAAAGTAGGCAATATAGAAGCAGGCAAAAAATTATGGGGCTGTAAGTGTTCTGTTGCAAGAATCAGGTTAGCAGTCACCATACTTATACCAGCAATCATATATACACACACTAAACCAAGCCTCTCTGTTCTTTATACACGAATTTTTAATTTGTCTGAAGAGCAGAGTTTCCAACACGATGGAATGAATAAGCAACAAGGTATAGGATCAGATTATACATGTTCCTCAGGTTTTGAATAATAGAATGCTAAGAGATCTATATTGTGCCTTTGGATTCAAAGATAGGGCTAGAGATTTCAGAATGTGACTGGCAAGAATATTTCAGGATTTGAAAATTAATCACATTCTTCGATGTTAGTTCTAGGATGGGTCCTACTCCATCACATTTGATGTGAAAGAGGTCTATTTAATATAGATACTTTGTAAGTAATTTCATTTTTAAAATAAAATGTATGTTGTAATTCAATATGATCACAAATGTGGTCATGATAAATTACATTCCTTAGAATGCAATTGTGAATTTCTGTTTTGGGAAAACAAAGCTACAATGTCCATTTTCTTTACAATCAGGAAATGGCTGCACCGGGAGAATAGGATCATATTCTAGAATCAAGATTCAACTAAAATAATAATGTTATACCTATATAAGCGTTAAAGTATGATACAAGTCATAATATAAGATTTCTGGTCATTTTTAAGTAGCCCTCTCTAATTTGTACTGTTTGTCATACTGATTCGGAATTAGTATTAAGAATCAAATTCTTATATCTTTAAAAAATGAATTCCATCTTGATGGAAGCTAGAAGAGTCTGAAGTATTACATTATACAGGAAAAGAATCACAGGAGAAAAACAACTCTTTCATCCATGTCCACTTAAAAACAAATTTCAGCAGTCTAAATTGCAGTTGAATATTAATATATCTAAACTCATGCTTATTAAAAAATCAGGGAATGACTGACACTCCAGAATAATGTTCTCTATGTTGTAATCTGATAGGGCATCACAGGTCCTGATTTTCTTCATGCCCACTGCTCTCCACCCCACTCCAGATCCCCTGTCTTCTACCTACACGCACTCTTAGTAAACAGGACTTAGGGCAACCATGAGCCAGAGAGGAGAAGAAATACATTGAGCAATGGCTAAAACAATAATACTAATATTTACAACTTAATCTTATGTAATAGGCATAGGATACAAATCATAGTATTTGAAAGATTAAATAGTATAAAGAATATAAATGGTTCATTATTTCATATCTCATTTAATAGAAGAAGATACCGAATGCAGAAAGGTTCAGTGACTTGCCCAAGACCCCCAACTAGAAAGTTGATGAACTAAGATGAATCCCTGGCAGTATAACTGAAAAATTTAGCCTAATGCCACTACTGATTTCAAAATATCACAATCAATTTTTAAAAGTACCTGAACATAGAAAAGGTTGGTTAAAAAATGATTTTTCACAGCCTAAAATGTTTTTGGCCCTTTTAATCAGCAGTCCCCAACCTTTTTGGCACCAGGGACTGGTTTCATGGAAGACAATTTTTACACGGACGACAGGGTAGGAGGGCGAGGGGTTGGTTTCCATGTGATTCAAGTGCATTATATTTATTGTGCACTTTATTTCTATTATTATTACATGGTAATACATAATGAAATAATTATACAACTCACCACAATGCAGTATCAGTGGGAGCCCTGATCTTGTTTTCCTACAACTAGATCTAGGGACAATGGAGACAGTGACACCCAAAGTGTTTTGCTTGTGTCCAGTCTACTCCATAACCTCATTTTGTGTGCCGTTAATGAAGAAAACCCTGCTTCACAAAGATAGGATGTTGGAAATGGAAGCAGGCTTTTCAGTGCTTTTCTGGAAATCTCAGGATATTCCGCCTTGACTCTAATCCAGAATGTATGGAGATTTGAAGTTGTCTCAAACATACTTTTAAGGCCATCGCCATTTGTGATCTCAAGCAGTTGATCCTCTTCTAGCATGGATAAAGTAGATTCACCTGGCTTATTCATAAATGGATAGTGGATCCATTCCTTCCCAGTTCAGTGGTCTTTTGTGGTTGGGAAGTAATGCTCAGAATACTTTGAAAGCTGAGACAGGTGATCACGCACCAGCTGGGAGAAAGAAGGCCCTGGCTCAGTCACTTTCAAACTCTCTGCTAATGTTTGAAACATGACCAAAATCCCAATGTTCACTCATCACCCTCACAATTCCATTTTGGCTTTGAATGCAGCCACTTTATCTGCCAACTTGAACACAGTTGTCGTTCTCCCCTGAAGTGACAGATTGAATTCTTTGAGCAGGTTGAATATGTCACACAAGTAAATAAGTTTGGTAGCCCATTCTGTGTCACCAAAATGTGCTGCCAGTGGTGACTGTTCTTCTAAAAGAAATCTCTGAAATGTCTGAAGTGGCTCTCATAACTCGAAAACTCTGGCCAATGATCTACCTTTAGAAAGTTATCCCACTTTTGTGTATAAGAGAAGATGTGTGTCCATCTCTTTACAGAGTTGCATGAACAGATGTGAGTTAAGGGCATGTAGTTTAATGTGGTTGATGATTTTAATTACATCCTCTAAAATGTTATTTCATTGAGGTGACATTTCCCAGCTAGCCAGCATTTCTCTATGGATGACACAGTGCATAGACTCACGTTCAGAAGCAACCTCATTGACCTGAGTAGTGAAACCAAAAAGCTGTCCAGTCATGTCAGCTGTTCTGTTCATGCATATACTCACACAAAATAACCAATTCAGTTTTTCTGATATGTAATCATTCAAAGACTTGAATAGTTCTGCAGTTGTAGTGCTGGATGGCAAAAAAAAAAGTACATATAACATATCCTCATGCACATCCTCCTGAAAAATAATGTCTCACAAAAACAAACATCGTTGCTTTGTTGTTCAGATCAGTAGACTTGTCAACCTGGATTGTGTACCACAGTGACTCATTAATCCTCTGTGACAATTGTACCTCAATATCCTCTATTTCATCAATTTGTCTAGTTACAGTGCTAGACAAAAGAGGAACACAAATGTTCACAGCAAATGTCCTTAGTAGCAGGCAGGATCAGCTCTTCACAAATAGTAAAGGGTTTCTTAGCTTTAGCAATGTGGTTAGCCAGTAAGAATGATGCTCACACATTTGATGAAGTGATGGCCTTCAATAATTGCTTTGTGTTCACGGTTTTTTTTTTCTTTTGAAAAACTCCAAAGGCTTGTCTTTTAATGCAGGGTGCTTGGTCTCCATGTGGTAAAGCAGTGTTGAAGGTTTCACGCTTCATTGAATAGCTAGCTGGTCACCACATTTTATACAAAGCAGGCCTAGAGAATATGAATCACCTGCTGCAATGAGCCCATAATTTAAGTAGGACTCTTGGTATTTTCTTTAAAATGTAGCTTTCATTTTGTTGGCAGTCGTAGAGTCTTCTGCTATCTCATCATTGGGTCTTTCCCCCTTTTCAAAGAAGCTCTCCAGTGATGTTTGTTTTTTCACTCATTTTTTTGCTAGGGTTAGCTTGTGGGCTTACCAAAACTGTGACTGAGACAAGTGTGCAGTGTGGGAAAGACTCATGGACAGAAGTGGTAAATAAAATAATGGGTGGGTCACACAAGGACTTGTCAGCTTCTGACTTAAAGCCTGTCACCAGATGCAGTTTTGCAATTGAAGTAAGATACTCACTTGTTACTATAAAGACTGCCACCAGATGCAGCTTAATTGTCACTTGCCACTCACAGATAGGGTTTTGATATGAGTCTGCAAGCAATTGATTTATTATGGTCTCTGTGCAGTTCAACCTCTCTGCTAATGATAATCTGTATTTGTAGCCATTCCCCAAAGCCAGCATCACCACCTCAGCTCTACCTCAGATCATCAGGCATTAGATTCTCATAAGAAGCATACAACCTAGATCCCTCGTGTGTACAGTTTATGGTAGGGTTCATGCTCCTATGAGAATCTAATGCCACCACTGATCTGATGGGAGGCAGAGCTCAGGCAGTGATATGAGTGATTAGCAGCAGCTGTAAATACAGATGAAGCTTCACTAGCTCACCTGCTGCTCACTTCCTGCTGTGTGGCCTGGTTCCTAACGGGCCATGAACTGGTACCAGTCCACAGCCCGAGGGTTGGAGACTGTAGCTCTCAATTATGTGATGCACTTTGGAGTCCTAAAAGAAATCCAAGAACTTTCCTTTTCAAGAAAAAAAAATTAAGTTGTGGATTTCTGGTTTCTGGTCTAACACGTAAGGAGTTTAGAAGTCACCACTCCGTTCTAACAAAAAGTAAAATGCTGAATGAACTGAGAAATCAACAATTCTTTAGATCCGTAATAGAAGTGAAGTTCAGGGAAAATCACTGCCCCCCACCCCAAATTGGAAAGACAGACAAGCAAACACTGGGAATAACAACTTATGGAAGTAGAAACCTATGTGGAAATCAGTGCTGGAGTCATAAAACCTGAACTGTAATTGACCAATTGCTAAAGGCTCAGGGTGAGCAAGTCTGAGAGAAAAAAAAATCCAGGGGCACCCAATCATCTGTGTGGGCCCCCAAACTTTTGCGAATTTTATCTCCTGGAGACCTACCAGGTTCTCATAGTGAAAAGCAGAGAAAAATCCACTCATGCTCCTGGCAGAGGGAGGAAAAAAGAAATTATCTTCAAGTACCTCAGAACATTCTGTTCTACTAAGAAAGGAGAGAAAATGGAATCATACAGATGCCCAGTAAAAACCACAAAAGGCAGAAAAAGATTGGAGGACAAAAATAGGAACAAAAAATAAGGACAATAAATAGACAAAAAGTAACAAATATGGTAGGTATTATTCCAACTATATCAGTAATTACTTAAAATGCCAATGGTCTAAATGTACTAATTAAAAGATAGAGATTGTCAGAGTGGATCAAAAAACAAAATCTAACTTTATTTTGTTAAAAGGAATCCACTTTAAATGTAGAGACACATACAGAGTAAAAGTAAATGGAGAGAAAACACATACCATGCTAACACTAATCAAAAAGGTCAGATTAGCTATATTAACTTCAGAGAGAGCAGACTTCACAGCAAGGAAATTAATCAAGGGCATTACATAATGATAAAGGGGTTAGTTCTTTAAGAAGATATATCAGTCCTTAATATGCATGTACCTAGCAACAAAGCATTAAAATATGTTGGAAAAAAATGATAGAACTGCAAAGAGAAACACATGACTTTGTGTTTATTATCATTGGAAATTTCAATGCCCCTCTATCAGAAATCCAGCGGACAGAAATTACTAAGGAAATAGTTTAACTCAACAACACCAACACCATCAATAAACTTAATGTAATTGGTATCTATAGACTAACTTCTTACAACAACAGCAGAATTCACATTCTTCTCAAGCTCACATAAAACATTCACTAAGATAGATCACGTTCTGGGCCATAAAACATACTTAACAAACTTAAAAGAATAGAAACCATACAACATCTACCCTCAGACCACAATGGAATTAAACTAAAAATCAATAACAGAAAGATAGCTGGAAAATTCCAAAATAGTTGGAGATTAAACAGCATACTTCTAAATAACATGTGGATCAAAAAAGAAATTTCAAGAGAAATTTAAAAATATTTTGAACTAAACGAAAATGAAAACACAGCTTATCAAAATTTATGGGGTGCAGCAATAGCAATGCTTACAGAGAAACTTACAGAATTGAATGCATATATTTAGAAAATAGAAAAGGTATAAAATCAATAATCTAAGCATCCATCTTATGAAACTAAAAAAAGAAGAGCAAATTAAATCCAAAGCAAGCAGAAGAATAGAGGCAATAAAATTGCACAATAAAGTGACAATAGTTAACTATAAGTTAGGGTATACTTTAAAATAACTAAAAGAGTGGAATTGGAATGTTCCTAACACAAAAAAATGATAAATGCTTGAGGTGATGGATACTCCAATTACCTTGATTTGATTATTACACATTGTATGCCTGCATCAAAATATTACATGTACCCCATAAATATGTGCTACTATTATGCATCCATAATAATTTAAAAATAAAAATTTTAACAAACTGAGAAAAAGAAAAGAAAAAGAAATAAAAGTTACACTTATTGAGAAGGAAGAAATATAACTTTCTTTGTTTACAGTTGACAGAATCATCTATGTAGAAAATCCAAAAAAATCAACAAAAAGAAAACCCTTCTGGAATTGATAACAAATTACAGCATTTTGCAGGATACGAGGTTAATATAAAAAGTTCAATTGTTTTTCTATATATCAGTCAGGGACAAGTGAAATTTGAAATTGAAAACACATGTAAGGGAGGGACCAGTTGGTAGTAGAAAACTAGGAGAGTGTACACCATTGAAAAAAAGTGTTACAAAAAATTTAAGTAAGATTATGGGTGAGCATGAACTATTGAATTTAGCAGCATGGAAGTTTTGGTTGTATTAGTTTCAGTAGAGTGCTGGAGATGACTTTTTACTATAGTGAATTTAAGGGAGTCTGGTAGAAAGGAATTGGTGGTAGTGAGTATTGATTACTTTTTGAGGGTTTTGCTATAAGGATGAAGAGTGGAATTGGGTAGTAGCTACAATGGGTTTAGGAGGAAGACAATTGTTTTTAAGATGGGATAAATATCAGCACATCAGCATGCTTGAAAGGTGATGGGCATGATCTAGGAAAGAAAATTTTACTTATATCAAAGAGATTGACGGGAATCATTGAAGTAATATCCTTGAGTAAAAAAGAGGGACCTCTAACTCAACATCCTTGAGTAAAAGAGAGTATCTAAGTGGAAAATTTACCCTTATAGGGTAACAGAGACAATTGATAATGGGAGGGAAGGCAGACAGAGTGCATAGGTACAGATGCTGGCAGGAGAGTGAATTGTGAAGGTGATTATTCAGTGTCTCGAATTTTCCCAGCAAGGTAGAAAGCAAGGACACCCCTGAAGGAAAGGGAACAATTTGACCTCACTGCTTAAGGTAACGTTTTTGGTTTTACGTTTATCCCCACCACAGTTTGGCACTGAGTTTATTGCTACATATGTTGCTTTTTTCTCAACCACTCCAGTTTTAATCCCTTAAAAATCTTTCTAAATGGCTTGAATGCATTAGCTCTTTGGGTAGTGCATGTCCTCATTGGGAACTACAGCAACAGAGAAGCCACAGAAATACTGGAATTCTGCCATAAGCACCAGGAAATACTCTTAAATTTCTGACTCTGCATTCAACAGTAGCAACTTCTAACAGGGAGTCAACACATTGGGGTGCCTGACAATAGTTGCTCAAGGTGAACATAACAAAGAAGGCAAAAAAATAACATTAGGCAAGGCGTTGTTGCTCGACAGGAGGTGCCCCTTCAAAAAACGTCTTTCTCTCTGTCTCTTTGTTTTTCTGGTATTGGTCAAGTTGGCAGAAGTACCAAAATAACATTGTAACCTGAGATAGAACCTGTGCTGTCTCCTTTATTTACACTACTGACAGTGTAGGATTTAATTCCTCTGACCCCAGAGTTAACTATAGTCACCCATGGAAAGATTCAGTTTTAGCATCGTTCATAAAGTATGGATACAGACAGATATTAAAAATAATTTCACAAGCAAATGTGCCTAGTATTTTCTGTGATGTAACTTAAATGAAAATTAATTTTCCTTTGTTTCTGCAAAGCTTCCATGTTATTGGGTAGTGAGAAACAACAGTGAACTTTTTTCCCCAATTTAGGAAAAGTAAATGTATTTTCTGTGTTTCAAAACAGCTTTTGTGCTAAGGGAAAAACTGCAAGATGACCTCCTGTGTGTAATTTTTTTTTTCTAATTTTCCCTAAGACTTTTTGAGGAAAGCTACTGTCTCTAGCCCAAGACACTTACTGCAAAGCACTATTATCATCTATATTCTGCTAACAGTTTGGTCTAAGGAGAGAATAATATTTATCTTCATCACTGACAACTATAAAGAAGTAAAATTTATCTGTTAAATTTCCCTCTACGACCTCCATATATTTGCATATTTGTAGATGACTAGCCTTATAATAGGAGAATGGGAAGTACTCTAATTTCACCACTTTTCATTTTTATCCTGATTTTTAGCTAAATCATTGCATATAGATGTGCATGACTGAATATGAAATATAATTAAGTGTTCAATCTACAATTATTAATAAAAAAGATGGTATAACTTGACTAATACTGGCTCATTACTTATCTTTAACTTTACACTACTGGTATTTTTTTAAAGTTCAAATACATAACATAAAAAAAGAACATTGAAGTTCAAGTAATGATTTGAAGAAATTTTATACCACATGAGTTGAGTCAAAAGAAGAAAAACACTTTTACATTTACATAAAACACCTATGAATCATCACTGACCTTTCAAAAAATGTGTTTTTAAACATCTACACTGAGACTCTTGGCTAAGCCATGATCAAAGAGCAGTAAAGTGTCTGAATGAACCTAACATATAATTTGAAGAATTTTAACGATTCCTTTTAGATGCTAATATCTATTTTCTGCCATCTAGATAAATTTACCATTATTTCAATGTAACACATCAATATGTGACTCTAGGATCCACCAGTAATTATTTTAGTGTGTGTGTGATTCCATATGGGTTCTAAAATATGGATTAGAGCTCTTACCTATAAATCCCGTTTGGAACATATAACCTATCATTTCTTGGATTGGCTTCAGTTACCATAAATGCTCGTTTATTTGTTTTCTTTTTCAGATAATCCTTTGATCTTTTTTCTTTCACAGACAACTCGCTGATGCAGTATCCACTTTGGTAGATATCTTATGCCTGTTAGAGTCCCAGTTTCAGGGAAGATTTACTCAGAAAAGAGAAAAAATACATAATTTTCAAATGAATTAATACAATTTCCTTGACAGTATCAAATGCAGTGTTTCTAAATGTCCTGAGAAAACTAAAAAGCAAATGTTTTTTAATACACTGTAATTTCTCATAAGAGTTCTTTTATTGCCCTTCTGCATTTAGCAATTGTTCTTACATAAATTATTTTTCTCTATAATTCTTCCCTTTTGTAACTCTTCTTGCCCTAAAATTTATTTATGTAAGGCACCTAATGTGTGTTCAGTTGCTCATGTCGATCTTTTGATCATCTCATTTCCCATTTTTTCATCTAGACCTTATTCTGTTGTTCATCTTTTTCATTTAGATTCTTTTTCTACTTATCATTTGCCTTTCTGTCTATGTGTATGTGTGTCTAGTTCTAAGCTGATTCACAGAAGAAAAAGAAAGAAGGAAAGCTAACGTTATGAACTCATTCAACTGGCAAAGTACTATGCTGGATTCTTTATATCTATTGTGTAACTTAATTATCATAACAAACATACGAAGTATACAGTATAGATCCCATTACATGAATTCAAAAACTCAATCTCAAACACTTTATCCAAATTACACATGCGATAAGTAGATAAAATAGAATTCAAACCCAGGTTACATGCTTGTAGAAATTTGTTCATCTCACTTTGTCATGCTGTTACTACCATCGCTAGGAAGAAGTTTGTTATAAACCACTGGCTCTGGGTATTTCTGTTCCCATCAGGGCCTGCCTTGGCTGTGTTCCTATAGAGCACCACTGGGACACCCTCTTTTGGACACTGTTACTGCCAGGCAATTGATGATTGGAACCTCTCTGAAAACCTCCAGGTGAAGAAGACCAGGCATATTTCATCCAGAGGCAAAAAAAAAATGTTCTTCTCCATTTTATTATTTTACTTTTTTCAAGGCGATACCCAAACATTGTTGTTCATGCCCTGATATTGCTATAGAGTTTTTTCAGGGAAACTTTTCTCTCAGCATTCAAGACTAAAACATAAGCCTGTAGAGATTTGGACTTGGCAACAAACTGAGTGACCATTGCTACACTAGAAACTAAGATTTCGTAGAGGTCATATTTACTCACTTGACTTTCTCTTCTCTAACAGTGGCGTTTCTTCTAACAGACTAACAGACAGCTCGGTACCCATGTGAATGTGCTTCAGATAAGACAGACATATCATAACTATCATTTAGAATAAAAATTATTAATGATAATTTATTAAATAATGCTATATGATAACTGTAGTTTTAAATGGTAAAGTTGGGAAATAATTCTTAGCCATGATAAATCTCTAGTAGATCTAGAAACAGGTTTCAAGAGTGTTAATATGAGGGAACTTCAAAAAGTTTGTAGAAAAATGGAATTACAAGAAAAAATTAAAAAATAAACTTTATTTCTCAATATAAGCTCCATGAAGTTCAAGATACTTTTGTAAGCCATGATACCAGCCATTTAGTCCATTCCTAAAGAACTGAGGGTACTGGGAGTTTAACTATCTCAATGCCATCTTTTTTACATTATTAACTGAATAAAAATAAGTGCCATTTAAGGCTTTTTTAAGATTAGGAAACAAAAATTAGTCGGAAGGAGGGAAATCAGGACTGGAGGGTGGATGTCTGATGATTTCCCATGGGAATTCTTGTAAAATTGCCCTTGTTTGTTGAGAGGAATGAGCAGGAGCATTGTCATGGTGGAGAAGGACTCTCTAGCAAAGCTCTCCTGGGCATTTTTCTGCTAAAGCATTGGCTAACTTTCTCAAAACACTCTCATGTTAAGATGCTATCATTCTTTGGCCCTCCAGAAAGTCAACAAGCAAAATGTCTTGAACATCCAAAAACACTTGCCATGATCTTTGTTCTTGACTGGTCCAGTTTTGTTTCAACTGGACCACTTCCACCTCTTGGTAGCCATTACTCTGCTTGTGCTTTGTTTTCAGAATCACACTGGTAAAGCTGTGTTTCATCACCTGTTACAGTTCTTTGAAGAAATGCTTTAGGATCTTGATCCCACTTGTTTAAAATTTCCATTAAAAGCTTTGCTTTTGTCTGTAGCTGATCTGGGTACTGCAGTTTTGGCACCCATAGAGTGGAAAGTTTTTTCAACTTTAATTTTTCAGTCAGAATTGTGTAAACTGAACAAATTTAGGTGTCTATAGTGTTGACTATTGTTTCTGCTGTTAATTGTTAGTCCTTTTCAATTAGGGCACAAACAAGATTAATTTTTTCCTCACAAGTTGATGTGGATGGTCTGCCGTTGCAGGCTTCATCCTCAACATCATTTTGTCCCTTCTTAAAAAGAATTATCCATTTGTACACTGCTAATTTTACTGGCATGTTGTCCCCATAAACTTTTGTAAAGCATGAATGATTTCAACATTCTTCCAGCCAAGCTTCACCATAAATTTGATGTTTGTTCTTGCTTCAATTTTATCAGAATTCATGTTGCTGTGATAGGGGTTCTTTTCAAACTGAAGTTTTATCCTTTTTAGTGCATCAAACTACATCTTATTCAGACGTGTTATAACAAGTTAGGATGAGTTAACTTTAGTGCAAAAAATTTATTTCCTTTGCTGTGCAGAAGTCCCATTTATTTATTTTTATTGTTGCTATATTTGCTTTTGGGGTCTTAGTCACAATTTCTTTGTCTAGGCCAACATGTAGAAGAGTTTTTCCTATGTTTACTTCTAGAATTTTCATGGTTTCAGGTCTTACATTTAAGTCTTTTATACATCTTGAATTAATTTTTGTATATGGTGAGAGATAGGAGTCCTGTTTCATTCTTCTACATGTGGCTATCCAGTTTTCCCAGCACCATTTATTGAATATGTGCTTCCTTTTCCAAGTGTATGCTGCTGTCTGCTTTGACAAAAATCAGTTGATTGCAGGTAGATGGTTTTATTTCTGGGTTCTCTATTCTGTTCCATTAGTCTCTGTCTTTATTTTTATACCAGTACTATGCTGTTTTGGTTACTACAGCCTTGTAGTAATAATTTGAAGTCAGGTAATGTGATGCCTCCAGATTTATTCTTTTTACTTAACATTGCTTTGGCTATTCAGGCTCTTTTTTATAGACAACTGAAGAATGGGAGAAAATATTTTCAAACTATGCATTTGATAAAGAGCTAATATCCAGAATCTACAAAGAACTTAAACAAATCAGCAAGAAAGAAAGGAACAACCCTATTAAAAAGTGGGCAAAAGACATGAACAGAAGTTTTTCAAAAGAAGAAAAATGAATGGCCAATAAACATCGCTAATCATCAGGGAAATTCAAGTTAAAACCACAAAGAGATACCACCTTACCCTGTAAGAATGATCATTATTAAAAAGCCAAAAAGCAATAGACGCTGGCATGGATGCAGAGAGAAATGAATGCTTATATACTGTTTGTGGGACTGTAGCCTCTATGGAAAATAGTATGGAGATTCCTCAAAGAAATAAATGTAGACTTACCATTCACTCCAACAATCCCACTACTGAGTATCTACCCAAAGGAAAAGAAGTCATTTTATCAAAAAGACACCTTCACTCGAATGTTTATTGCAGCACAATTCACAATTACAAAGATGCAACTTTAATGCCCATCAATTCATGAGTGGATTAAGAAAATGTGTGTGTGTGTCTCACACACACACACACACACACACACACACACCATGGAGTACTACTCAGCCAAAAAAGAAATGAAATAATGTCTTTTGCAGCAACTTGGGTGGGACTAGGGACCATCATCCTAAGCAAAATATCTCAAGGAATGGAAAAACAAGCACCACATGTACTGTGTAATAATCGGGAGCTAAATGATTGGTACACATGGGCACAAAGAGATGTAAAGGTCATTGGAAATCAGGAAGGAGGGAGGAGGAGGGGTAAAAACTTATCTATTGGTACAATGAACACTATTCTGAAGAGGGCACACGAAAGTCCCCGATTTAAGCAGGATAGAAGGTATCCATGTACCAAAAACATTTGTACCCCTTAATATTTTGAAATTGAAAAAAAGAGATAAAAATACATACACACATTATGGACAAACTACTTTCTAAAGTATGTTCTGCCTTATTTTCTCGGGTGTAAAAATATTTCAGGGAAGTTTCAGTAAATCAAATGTTAAGAAACTACTAAAAAAATTTTGAAATTCATGCATAGTTTTTTTCATAATATGCATTTCCTTGACTTTTGAAGTCCCCTTGTACATTTCTTTTAAAAGCCATACACTAAGAGCAGCTCAGCAATGAAGCTAGGCCTATTCTATGTGAAAAATGCATAGATAGGCTCTCTTCCCTCTGAGGCAGAAACCTGCCAGGATCTTATTAGTCCTTCAGGAAATAATATGCATTAAAAAAAAAATCAACCAAATTTTAAAATACACTGAGGAAGGCCACATATGTGCCAGGACTCTTAAGTATTGGGTAGTACACACACACACACACACATACATATTTTAAATTAAGTTATTGATTCTGATCTCTGACAACTCCACAGCTGATTTTTCTAATCAAAGAGCAACTAATTTATCCTGTGCTGAAAATTATTATTAATTAATAATGTCATATAGTTGTGTATATGGTCTCAAGTTTATGAACCATCAGCATAATTGAGAAAACAATCATTAATATAAAATATGCAAAACTAAATGGAATACTAGTTAGTAGCTGAAGGATCACAGGAGTCAAAGCCTGCAAATACAACTGTACTTAGAGAAAAGCATTGTGACAGTCAATTTGGCTCTTTTATTTGGTGTCTCAAAAGCCATAATTCACATAATCTCACATTGCTTTCCCACAACATTTTTCCTATAAATTCTCTGCAAGGAAGGACTAAGCCTTTGTATTCTATTTACAGACCACAGGTCATGAGCACAGCTATTCCTTTCCTGTGAAACCAAAACACTTCAGTATATATGGGGAACGCAGTATGAGAGATGGAGGGGATTGACAGCATTGTAGTTCTTTATGTGCTTATAGAACCAAAAATGTATTGCTGCACTGAGTTGGTGAGACATTTCTCACATATTTTAGGTAGTATCTTGTGAAATAAGTGTTCTAGAAAATGTTTCAACACATCTACCCTCAAGACTACCAGTACTAGTTGTGGCTATTAGGAGAATAAATGCTATGATATAGGAATTAATAAATAAAGAGAAGAAGAAAAGGATATTGCCTCTTGGTATATACCTCTTGGTATATGCTCCAGATGAGGGTGTGGAGGCTGAGGGGTGGGGTGGGGATGCTTATCCTGAAGCAGGAAAGAATCAAGATGCTTTGACTCCATCCTGGGAGAATTTATGAAAAATAATAATGAATTGGGCACAGTGATGTGAAAGCATCATTCAAATATCCTCAGACCCAGGTATAAGGAAACTTTCATAGTTTTATTAACTTTTTCATTAATAATTTTATTCATTTAGTTGTTCGTTCACATATTTTTACTGTGACCTCATTGATTCAGTACATCACAGAACAAACCACATAGCTGCTCAAGTTAAAAATGTAGGTGTCATTTCTGATTTCTTCCTTTCTTTCTCTTCTTCCCTACATTCAATTTTCTAGTTTCAGCTGGGCACGGTGGCTCACACCTGTAATCCTAGCACTCTGGGAGGCTAAGGCGGGTGGATTAAGCTCAGGAGGTCGAGACCAGCCTGAGCAAGAGCGAGACCCCGTCTCTACTAAAGAAAAGAGAAAGAAATTAGCTGGACAACTAAAAATATATAGAAAACATTAGCCGGGCATGGTGGTGCATGCCTGTAGTCCCAGTTACTCGGGAGGCTGAGGCAGGAGGATCGCTTGAGCCCAGGAGTTTGAGGTTGCTGTGAGCTAGGCTGACGCCACGGCACTCACTCTAGCCTGGGCAAAAGAGTGAGACTCTGTCTCAAAAAAAAAAAAAAAAAAACCAAAAAAAAAAAACACCAAATTTTCTAGTTTCTATCTCTATAGTACATCTAAAAAACTATCTATGTTCCCCCTTCCCACTGCTATTATCTGGATCAAAACTCCATCTTCTCTCACCTGTCATACTACAGTACCTCCTCACTAGTCTTCTTGCCCCTTTCTAAAATAATCACTCTGGTTGCTATGTGGGAAACTGATTCTAATATAAATTAAATTATGTCCCTTTCCCTTTAAACCTTTTAGTCAACACTGGTGCTTTAATAAATACCTTCCATGGCCTTTAAGAGTATGCATGCTCTGTCTCATGTATGTTTTAAATCTCATATTTTTCCACTTTCCTCTTGTTCTATATGTTCCAGCCCCACTAGCCTAGTTTCTTGTTCCTCGAGCATACCAGACTTTCCTACTTTAGGAATTTTCACTATCTGGGCCATTCTCATCCTTCGGGTCTCACCTTCAAACATCACCACCTCCTCAACAAAACTTTAATTATCACCCCAACCTAAAATAACCTCCCACTACCACTTTCTTTTCTTCAGGTCTCTTTGTTTCTATACTTCCTCCCAATTTTTATAACCATCCATCAGTATCTTGTTTATTGTCACTTTATATGCTTCCCATTTTTCTAATTGGAAGCAGAAACTCTTTTCTCGTTCACATCCATTTCAAAGGTGACCTAAACACAATTCCAGGTATTATAGATTTTTTTTTACATATTTGTGGACTTAATGTGTTTGTTGGGTATCTCAAATTCTCTAATTCTTTGAAATGAGGCTAGAGGACCAAAATGTTATCATTCATTTGGGAAACTAGTAAAAGGTTATAAACCTGCTGAGAACACTCTATGCCTCCTCAGTAGGAATAATATTTGAGTTAATGTAAAGAAAGATGAAACTACATCTAATTATAGTAACTGTGCCTTGCTTTTTGATTGGTAGGAACAGCAAAGTCAGTAGCAATTGCATTTTGAAATACCACCTTGTGAATACAGAGGTGAAAGATAACAACCGGGAGAAATCATGAACAAAGACTCTAGTGAACAAAGACAGGCCCAGGAGTTCATAACAACTCCACTAGATGGGATTTAGAAGAGAAGGCATTTCACCACCTTGTGATCTAAGAAAGTCAGAGTTACACTTGAGCATAATAATTTATTTGACAAATACTTATTTAGAAACCACTATGTGTTATTTATTATTGTATCCCTTGTGTTTAGTCCCTGCCACAGTTACTGCCCAGAAGGAATGTACAAATTTGCTTATGGTCTGTGTTTTCTTTTGTTCAATTTTTAGCTAATTATAGTGATGACATAAGGTAAAAAGTGCAGCTTTACCTATGTTATAATCTATAAAGAACAGACTACATAACCTGTCAATTTTATTCTTTGCTTCAGACCAAAAAAAATCCCTGATAAATTTTTACATACTTACATATAGGATTTAAAGTAAGATTTGTATACAACCAGTTGGAACCTTAATTTTTATATAGGTCTCTCTGGTATAGTTCTAAATTATAAACCTTTGTGATACAAATGTTTATATCCATATGTCATAGACATAATAACTTGGCTTTCAAATTCTCAGAATCAGAGCATAATCATAATCATCAACTGCTATAAATTGAAAAGCAGACATCTCTGCCAACCTAATAGGGCAAGATAGTACTTCTAAACTTTTAAGGCACAGTGTATCACCTAGGGATCTTATTAAAATGCAGATTCAATATATCTGAAGTAGGGCCTGACATTCTGAATTTATCATAAGTTCGAAGATGATGTTCTTCTGCCGTCCAGGCCCACACCAGGATATGGTATTTGGGTTACTGACTATCGATTTGAAAACTAAGAATTTACAAGTTGGGATTTTATTGTTTGCTAACATAAAGAAATTGGTAAATATTATTGAATATGTGTTAAGAAAGAAGAGAATACAAAATGAACTAATGGGTGGATCTACTTGTAAGGAAAGAGCTCCTTTCCATTAAAAGAAAAATGGCCATGAGTCAGTTCATATCCAGAAAATAAATTCTTTTGAAAAATTTATGATGTGAATTATTTGAGTGATTTCCCTGTAGATTGCCTACTTGAAAAATTTCCATTTTGATAACTAAAATTTGGGTCAGCATGAAAAACACAGAAAGCCCACTAATGTACCAAGTGATCTGAGCTTGATGTGGTCTCAGAGTAGCTGTTTGCCCCTGTAGAACAGTAACTTGTTAGGAACAGTCATTTCTCTCTCACGTTCATGCATGTTCACATTCAGCTTTCCCACTGAAGGGGTTTTGTTAAGAGATCCTTGTTTAATGCCAAATCTCCTGTGACAATGTAGGATGGGATAAGTGTTACTGCAGTAGTCAGAGAAAAACAGGCTACCGGTGAACCAGGCTACCATTTTAACACTAAGGGAATTCAGGGTATACTGTTTTCATGATATTATAGGGGGACAGCTTCTCTGTCCAGAACCAGTAACTGTCATCTGTTGAACTGAAACATAGAAAAATGTATATTCCTTGGATGTGGGGCTGTATTTATTCTATTTCAGAAGTCATAGGTATATTTATGCTATGACTCAGCACCTTTTTCACAGTGGAAAGTTAATCTGTTTTCAAACATAATTTGGCAAGGGATTTCTATGTTTTGTTTCTGTCTCACTCTGACATGATTAGATTTCTCCTTAGAGAGAAAAACATGACAACCCTAGAGACCCTGAGAGAAATCAGCCTCTCTGCAAATCAAAAAAAATCCTTTCTGTCAAGAGCTGTTTTCTATGTCCTCTAGAACCATTCTTGTCCTCTTGCAATTTGTTGCTTACTATTTTAATAACATTATCAGGAGACAAAAGCACACAAAGGCATTGTCTATGCACTCACCAGTACTATCACAGTTTGAGGGCTTTAAAAGTGCACACTAGGGTTTTCAACTTGGCCATTTTGCTTACAAAGGATCTCTCAGACCAAAAGCAAGAATTCTCAGCACAGAATCCATACCCTTATACCCTATTTATCATGTCGTTTTACTATTTGATAAGAGAAAATATGTGAGGAGGCTCGGTCCTTACAATTTGCTATCCTGGAGAATATTTTCAAACATCTCTCTGCCTGGTATGCCTTCCTTTCAGGAACTTAAAATGTTTCTACATATTAATTATTTATCAAAAACTCTAATAATGTAAAATAATAATAATGATAAAAGTAATAATAAATTAATATTAGAAGGGATTATCTCACTGTGAGGTATTAGGGGCCAGAGGTAATTAATTGTCCAAGGTTGCAGAAGTGAATCATTGGCAGTGTTGAGGCAAGAAAGAAAGGCTGATTTGAACCCAAATTCATGCCCTAATAATATTCTTTTTGTTGTTAATTCATCTGACTCTTACTCAGGAAGGCTTTTATTTCCTGGATGTCATTAGATCCTCAATGTTTCTAACCCTCAGGCTATGTCTCATGTAGAATTTTCTTTTAGAAAGTCTTTCTTTCCATGTGTACTTTCATCTTAATCCATGGATTTATGTAGACTTAATGGAATTGGACATTTTCCCACAACTTCTCCTGTCTAGCTGTAGCAAGTTTAGGATTGCTAAGTCATAATAAATTGAATGTGACTTTTTAAAAATTTATATTTTAACAACAAATGCACCTTTTTTCCTTAATAGGATGTGGCCAATGACTCTTTCTTTTTGGAAACAATTAATATACATTCATTCGTATGTGATTTTTATTGCTGATTATATAGATTTGACTAGTAATATTTCTAAAGAACAATTCAATTGATTGATTAAATTTAATCCATTACTTGTTTAGGGATTCTTTTCTTCTTAGGATTCATTTATGTTATTAAAATATTAAGATTAAAGCATTTATTTAAGCAGATTGTTAATATTCCAAAGTAATATAAAATTAAATAGTAGGAAAGTACTTGCTTTGCTTACTAAACCAGAGAATATATACTTCGATTCAAATGTAGTTTGCTATAGGAAAAAGAAAAGTAGAGACTTGATTCCTACTATTCAACTAATGGAATTGGGAAAAGTTATTGTTTTACTTTACTTTTTTATTTTAAATTAAATTTAGTTTTGCTGAAATCTTGCAAACACAGTATAAGGAGTTCGTACATACCCCTCACTCAGCTTTTCCTAATGTCAACATCATATATAACCATAATACAATTATAAAAGCTAGGAAATTAATATTGGTATAATGCTATTAATTTTAACTGGACTTGGCCAGGTGCGGTGGCTCACGCCTATAATCCTAGCACACCAGGAGGCTGAGGCGGGAGAATTGCTTTAGCTCAGGAGTTCGAGATCAGCCTAAGCAAGAGCGAGACCCCATCTCTACTAAAAACAGAAAAATTAACCAGGTGTCGTCATGTGTGCCTGTAGTCCCAGCTACACGGGAAGCTGAGGCAGGAGGATTGCTTGCAGCCAGGAGTTCGAGGTTACTGTGAGCTAGGCTGACACCACTGCACTCTACTCAGGGCAACGGAGTGAGACTCTGTCTAAAAAAAAAAGAAAAAAATATTAACTGGACTGCAGATTTTGTTCAAATGTCACTAGTTTTTTTCACGATTTTTACTATGCTTTTCCACATGCTTTTCTGTTCAAGAGTCACATCTTAGATCCCACATAACATCTAATTGTTATTTTTTCTTGGCTTTCCTTCAGGATGTGATTTTTCTCCCTTCTTTCATGACTTTGACACTTTTAAAGAATACTCATTCAGTTATTTTGTACAATGTTTCTCAATTTAAGCTTGTCTAATGTTTTAATATAATTAAAATCAGGTTATGAATGCTTTGGCTAAAAAAATAAAGAAACACAGAAATGATGTTGAATATTTCTTGGTGTCTATAAATTATGCTCATTAAGATGATAGTGTCTGGAGTCAGATTATCTCCATTCAAATATCAGCTCTGATCTATCTCCATTCAAATACCAGCTGTGCAACTCTGGAAAATTTACCCTACCTCTCTAAGTAAAAGTCCAATTCTTAAAAATGGCTATCATAGTGATATTAATTTCAATGTTTTTTTCCTGAGAATTAGATGAGATAATATAAAGTTCTCAGCTTTGTCATGTCATAGAGTAAGTGTTAAATAAAAAATTATCTATCACTATTGATCCGCAGTAATAATTGTGGCAGACAAGATCCACTGATGCATGCTAAAATTAGTGGCCTTAAGTTTGAGAAGAAACAAAATATTTGTGTAGTCTCAAAATAGCTTCCCCAAAACATTTGTTTTCTACAAAAGGAAAGGTAACTGTGCAGTGGAGAAACCTGGTAACCAAATTAACTTGACAATCAAGGCCATGAAACTTTTTGAGTCTCATGTATTCCATTGGAAAAACAAGGTAAATTAAAATAAAAATTTGTTATTCTACCTTATGTTACTTTGTTCTACTTTGTTTTTATATTCGTGTTGTTAAAATAGGTCGTCTCTTTAACAGAAAATTACATTTAAAGAAAAACATATTTTAATACTACCCTGGAGTAAAAACAATACTTTATTATTCAGCTTCTGTGCTTAACACCACAGGTAGTGTTTTCTGGAAATATGAATATATTTTTTTTAAAAGTCAACTTTTAAGAAAACAAATCCAGAGATTTTAGGATTCATGCCGTACAGTTAGCTAACTTCATCTAAACCATGGCATGATTATGTGTTAACCTGCCTCTTTCAATAGCCTACTGTGATAGGTTTCTTCTGAATATTTGCCATGTAATACCATTTCTATTTTTAAATGGATTTCTCAGCTAATGTCGGTTTGGTTTTAAATCACTTCATTTGACGTATTTGAAATGATTATTATTTACTATCATTTCTCGACAAATAACATCTTTTAGACAGAGATGGCGATATTGTTAGTATTTTATTAAGCAATAGTTGTCAATATCTAACAAAGATTGCGCACACAATAGTTTTCAAAAGTATGAACAATGCCTATAATTATGTTTGGATATCTGAAAGTCCCAACAGAAATCCAAGAATCCCCAAACTTCTGTGTTTAAATTTCAGAGGTTAAATATTCTATTTTGGGTGGAAGGAGAGTTCAAAACACCTGCAACAGATTCTAGAAAAATGTGAGCTGTTTATGAATGTTTTTGTCATTCTCACTCCACTCTTTCCTTTCTCTCTTCCTTTTAGTTTTATTGAAAGAGACATTACAAAACAATTACAGCACAAAAAGTTCAATAGCAAAGCTAAGCACATGACACTATGAGAATATTTTTAAAAGGCATATTTTATGTGAAAACTTTAGATGACTGCCACTGCTGGAATATTAAGGAGAGAGGAGGCTGTAACAGGGATAAAGTTAGTCTCTTTTATGGAATTTCTGCGTTAAAACTTGTAGAATAGCGCTTACTCTCTTGGGTGTGGCAAACATTCAGCATCCAAATGTGGGATTGATTACAGCATAAAGTCTTACACCCCGTCTTTACCTATGTTGCATGTGTGCTCAGCAGAAGTTGCAGGATGATCTGATTATGCAACCAGTTTACAAACTACATCCACCTTAACTGTACTACAAAAGCAAATCGTCTGTTTATAATAGTACTGATAGCTTTCTATTTTAACACTTGGTCTGTGATATGACAAAGCTGATAACTTTAAGTACATTATTTCATTTAATTCTCACAAACAACATTGAAATGAGTATGATGATGGCAATTTTTTAAATGAGGGATTTTACTCAGAGGGGTAGAGTAAATTTCCCAGAGTTTCACAGCTTGTAAGCATCAGAGCTTATATTTGAGTGGAGATAAACTGATTCCAGAGACTTTCCTCTTAATAAGCATAATCAATAGACACATTTACCAAGAAGGCAAGTATACTTGTAGTAGGTCCAATCAGGAGTACCCAAACTCCGGAGTTTCTTGGTACACCAGATTCATAATGTTTTATTTGAGGGGGGTGGTAAGGAAAAAAAAAAATACAAAAACAACCGTGTGTATTAGTTTCTTCAGGCAAAATAAAGATAAAAAGCAATGTGATTGATGAAGAAAATAATTAGTAAGAGATAAATGGAAGAAATAAATTTGTATTAGAAACTTCAAGAGTCAAAATCTTTCTTTAGTCTGATTGACTTACTTGTCATTCCTTAAACTCTCGAAAGGCAAGCTGGTAGGCAGGCTGGTAGGATAATGGTGGCTGCAATCTTAGGAAGGGATCAGAGTAAATCATTAACTTTTATAATGATAATAAATGGAGGATCACTCAATTTTGATGTTTGTGAATGGTTTGCATCTGAAAGCATTAATTTACGCTGTTCCTTAGTCATTTACTTACACATTATGGTGAAATTTTCTCTTTCCCTGGAAGCCAAGGATATAAAGTAAATTCTAATTTCCTCAGTATCAGGTTACTAATGTCACTGGCTTCAAAGATGACTACAAGGCTCCTTTTTCCTTCTCATTCGGAGAAAATTGTGTTTCCATTATTTGCTTACATTGCCTGTATTGGTGAGGGGGGAATAGCCTGAACGTCTGTAAAGTAGATGAACAGCTTCTTTAAAACGTAATTCAGGATTCATGACACATTTAAATGCCAAGCTTTTTGCCTAGTCTTGCCAGCTGAAAGACCTTTATATTTGCAATAACTATTTTTGCTAGGAATCCATAGAATCATCCAATATTCTGTGCCCTTAGATCAACACATAGGGAGCAATATTATAACTTTCTTAAAAAAAAACTTAAGGAAAAACAAATTGATTAAAAATTCAGTAAATAATGATTGTTATAGTTAGAAATGGTTAATATACTTCTTGGATCTCACGTCAAATCTAAAATCTAAACTCTGCTGTAATTTCCTATTTTATGGCTTCATTCAGCCTATAAGTTTCTTTTTCATTTATATCTAGGTCATTGCATATCTACTACTTATAACCCACTCTATGATTTTGCTATGCATGGATAAAAAAAATAAGTGAAATACAGTATTTGCCAGCACAAAGCTTACAATCTAATGATGATAGCAATAAGACAGGTACCCGAACTGCAAAACAAAGAGAAGTTAAGTGGTTTAAGAGAAATACAAATAAAGAGCAATCTAGATATGGAGAAAGAGAGAGCGAGGCAGAGACAAAGAGAGCGAAAGCGTAAGGTTGGAGGAGCCATAGCCAGCTTCCTGGATGAAGAGGTGTGTAACATGGACTTCAAGGGGTTTTGGCAGGGAAGGAAGAAAGAAAGGAAGGCATTCTAGAGAGCAGGTGAGGAAGGGGGAAAAGGGAGGAAACACAGAGTACAGAAACACTCAGGTCCTTCAAAGCATAGAGTACATAGAAGATGTAGATGAAAAAGTTAAAGAGAAATTAGTAAGAATTTATAGGATTTGATAACTGATAACATCCATCAGCATAGAGAGAAAATTAAAGATAAGTTCATGGTTTCAAACTTACATAATAGTGACCTTAAAAACAAGTAAGGCAGAATAATGCACTGATTTTAGGAGCAGAAAAATAATATGAGCTTTTATTAAAATGTTGACTTTAAAAATACCAGCTTGAAAATTCAGGCTTTGAATTTTGATTTGGAGCTTAAGAGAGAGTGGAAAGAGAACAGGAATTGCTTATAGTTCAAATCCTGGATCTTCTTCTAACTTTGATAGCCTTAGGTGTACCACAAACTTTTTAAGCATCATTTTATTAACTGGTAAAAATGGACATTAAAAATAGGTATCTTGGCCGGGCGCGGGGCTCACGCCTGTAATCCAGCACTCTGGGAGGCCGAGGCGGGTAGATTGTTTGATCTCAGGAGTTCGAGACCAGCCTGAGCAAGAGCGAGACCCCGCCTCTACTAAAAATAGAAAGAAATTAGCTGGACAACTAAAAATATATAGAAAAAATTAGCCGGGCATGGTGGCGCATGCCTGTAGTCCCAGCTACTCAGGAGGCTGAGGCAGAAGGATCGCTTGAGCCCAGGAGTTTGAGGTTGCTGTGAGCTATGCTGACGCCACGGCACGCACTCTAGCCCGGGCAAAAAGAGTGAGACTCTGTCTCAAAAAAAAAAAAAAAAAAAAAAATAGATATCTTTTCTGTAAGGGTTGTTCTTGTGGTTAAAAAAGATAATACCGGGGATTTGTCTCATAATCTGTAAAACTCAACAAATCCGAGATGTTCTTGTAGGTAATGTATTCATAAAAGTAATAGTTGAAGCTAGTATTAAAGGAGAAAGACTAGAAGGTATCTGAAAAGGGGTTAAGAGAATTGCTGTGCCTGATAAATGAAAGAATAAATTGTGATTATAACATGGAATTTTGTTTGTTGATACATGTTTTAACAATTTTATAACACAAATGTGTATACCAACATAATATATTGCTTGATTTTTCTTGTTTTTGAACTTCTTAAAAAGGGTATCATATTTTATGTAGTCTTCTAAGATTTACTTTATTCACTTCAGATTATGATGTTAAGATTCAGCCATGACGTAATATTTAATTATAGATCATTTTTTATTGTTTCACAATATTCCTTTTTATGAAAATTCCACAGTATATTTATCCTCCAACTGTTTATAGATGATTTTGTTGTTTCCAGTTTTATTTGTATAATGAACGGTGCCACAATGAACTTTTTTTGTTATGCCTTTGAGTACATATGTGCTAGAGTTTGTCTTGGGTATGTATCTAGGAATGGTATGTATTTGGAAATGTTCCACTGCAAAAAACAATGCCAAATTATTTTCCAAAGTGGTTTTATCATTTTATGTTCTCACAGGCAATGTATAAAAGATCCATTTCCTCTCTAAAACTTGGTTTCATTGGACTATTTCTTTAATTTTATTATCAAGTAGTGGAGAATGGTATCTCATTCTGTTCTTTATTGACATTCTCTCAATTACTAGGGAAATTGGCTGACTTTTCCTATGTTTATTGGCTATATACAACTTTTGTGACATGCCTAGTCATCTTTTTGTCCATTTTTATTGTTAATTTTCTGTATCATTTTAACTTACAGGACCTGTCTATGTATTCTTTGTTATAGCATTTTGCTGACTATAAGAATTACAAATAACTTCTCATGTTATCTTCATTCTCTGTGTCTTATGAGAAACAAATGTTTTTAATTTTCACATTATCTGATTCTTAATGTTTTCTTAATTTTGTGGCTTTTGATATCTTTAATAAAATATTCTTCTCTGACCCAAGGTCAAAAATAAAACCAATTTGTATTTTCTTCTAAAATGTTAAAGTTTAGCTTTTACTTTTTAAAGTTCTTAATCCATATAAAATTGATTTTTTATATCTTGTAAAATATAAACTCATTCTCATTTTTTTCATTATTAATAACCTAATTTTAGCTCAATTTTTTAAGTATTTCTTCCCTTTTCAGTGGCCTGTTTACGTATCTTAGTTATACATCAAAATTCTATCCAAGCATCAGTCTTTTCTTGTTTCCCTATTTTGTTGCTCTAGTTGATTTTGTCCTCTCCCTATAGAAATACCATACTGCCTTAATTAAAGTGGAACATGTAGGGGAATTTCTCCCTCATTTTTTTAATTAACAAATATGAACCTATTTTGTGCCAGGTATTAGCATAGGCTCTTTAAAAATATTAACTCATTTAATGCTAAAACAACCTTATAGAGTAGGTGCATTTATTTTTCTCATTTTACAGGTGAGGAAACTAAGGCATAGAAAGGTTAAATAATATTTCCAGAGTCATACAGTTAAGTGGCAACAATGGGATCATAAACCATGCAGTCTGGCTCCACAGTCCAGTATTTTTGTTACTATGCTATACTGTCTCTTTGTCTCCAGAAGCATTTTGTCTATTTTTTGTCTTTTGCTTTCATATAAATTTATAATTTATATAAATTACGAATTTATAAATTATATGAATTATGAATTTATAGATTTATAATTTATAGTCCACTTATCAAGTGCTAAGAACTGTATTGTGATTCTTACTGAAGTTCCATTACATACGTACAATGACTCAGGAATAATTAAACACATTAATATTTGTGCTGCAAAATAAGATGTAGGAATATTATTGGGATAAGCAGGATGAGTAAAGACCATGAAATGCTTCTATTAGTTTAGGTTTCAGTTTCACTGCCAAATGAGTTTTTGTGCCAAACTGATGAAAAATCTTTGTTTTGATGCCTTTAGATTTTTGTTTTAATAATTGTGGAATGTGTCATTGCCATTTAATAAATGAGGAAACAAAGTCTTAGAGGTTAAATAGGTTAACTCAACCTCTAGTCTTAGTTGATGGACTGCCTGTGATTGTTCTAGGTTTCCTTAAATGTTTCCATGTGGATTTTTAAATCTCAAACTAAGAACATAGCATTTCCTTTGGATCGGGGTTTATAATGATTCCAGGTCCCTGCCTATTTGCCTTGCTGACTAACTTTTCTCTGACTGGTAATGCATTCTTTTCTATTCATCCATATCCAAGCACCCTCTGCCAGCTAGTCTACATCAAAAACCAATGAAACAAAATAACACAATTAGCAACTAAAGAAAATGGGTGTGAAGCCTACACTGAAGGCATAAACTGTTCACATTTTAAGCCAACTCATAGGATATTATTTAATCTATAATTCGAATTCTAGATTTTGTAACTTAAGACTAGTTTAAGATATACTTTGCCTTTTATCTGTTAACATTTCTAAATAAGTAATGTTAATTTTTTCCATTTTGAAATTCCTTTTTTCCTATTCTCTCATTTCTTGAGTTTTAATAGATTACACTGTGTAAGTAATTCAAAGTTTGTTCCCTTTTAAAGTAATAACTTCTTTTTCGATTAAGATGAGCTGATCTTGTAGCCTCTTCTCTGAGAAAAATTGTTACTCATAAGGTAGTGTTCATTTTTCTGGTGCCTGGCACATAATAGGTACTCAATAAATGCTTGATAAAGGCATTTATAAATGCACACAAGATAGAATGGACTCTTAAAATTTTGATGTCCATCGCTTCCAAATTGAATTTGAATTTAATAGTAGCTTTAGGATTACATATTAAAGATCTCAGGAAAAAGTAATAAATTAAAATGCCGGTCATCCTGCTACAGACTCAAATACAGGTACTGAATTTGTTACTGAGTCTAAGTGAAGCTCTAAATACAAATGTGTATTTAGAAATACACAAATATCTGAAAGTGTTTAACTTTGAAAGCTCTTACCATTCATTCATATAACACTCTATAGCTGTAATTGATAATGCTTGAGTATAATTATCATTCACTTGTATGTTCTTGTTTATATGTCTACTTATATCTTAATAATAAATTTATGTCTCTAAGACTCATGCCCGTTGAAGGGTTCAAAGCTGTAACATAATCTCTATAGGGGTCTGGTAGTCTATACTTTCTATAAGTCTCGTTGTCATCACAAGAGAAAATTGAGAGGAAGATCAATAAATGTTTTTTTTTAAATTCATATTCACAATGCCAGTGAGGACCTTAGCTGACAGACTAAAATCTTCTACAAACATATGAAGTTCACTCTCCATCTGTTGTCTCCTGACATTGTTTAACTACGAGTGTCAGAGTGAACAGGATGCACTGTGCTCATTTCCCCTCCTCATTTGCTCTGAAATCACAATACTGTAGATATGGCCGAAGAAGGAACTTCCAGTCTCAGGATGATATCATTACCTGCAGTTGGCTCCTGGTGATTCAGCTCTGTAATGGCATCAGCCATAGGGCCTCTCTCTTCTCTCAAATGGAGCACATTGTCTGGCCTGGAACTGGTACAGCTCACTGCAAAGCAGAGAAAATTGAGTGCCTCTTTCACAACGCCTTCCTTTTGTCTCCTTTGTCTGATTTTTATTAGGTCCTAGAGACACTTTTCCAACTTGGGAAGACATTTTTTAAAATTGGTAGAAGTCAATGAGAAAATGACTCAAATGATATTTTCTTAACACATTTTCTTCTTAGGTGTATCTGTTTCAGAAAGCACATATATTAATTGCTAAAAGGACTGTCTTTTTTATCTGATCAAAATATATTCTACTGCTTGGCCATAATATCAAAGAAATTCTCTCAGTGAATTAGAACAGATGATCAAACCACAGGATGGAAATATTTAGAATATTTGGTTTGTAATATCCAGGCATGGATTTATATCATTCATATTTCTTATCCATTGAATTTCAAGTACATTTTAACAACTATACATCACATTACATTCTACAAATTTTCATATTTATTATCATGTTTAATAACTCTGTATGTGTGCATGCTTGAGTAGGCAGGGAAAATGGATACAATTGTATCCATTTTCTATATGAGTAAACTAAGGTTCAAAGAGGTTTAGTGACTTCCCTAAAGTCACTCTGATGGTAAGACACAGACTGATCATTTAAATCCAGATTTTCACGCCTGTAATCCTAGCACTCTGGGAGGTTGAGGCAGAAGGATCCTTTGAGCTCAGGAGCTCCAGACCAGCCTGAAGAAGAAGAGTGAGACCCCGTTTCTACTAAAAATAGAAACAAAAAAGTAGCCTGGCATGGTGGCAAGTGCCTGTAGTCCCGGCTACTCAGGAGGCTGAGGCAGGAGGATCACCTGAGCCCAGGAGTTTGAGGTTGCTGTGAGCTAGGCTGACGCCACAGCACTCTAGCCTGGACGACAGAGTGAGACTCTGTCTCTAAAAAAAATTATAATAAAAAAATGTAAAAAATAAATCCAGATGGCCGGGCATGGTGGCTCACGCCTGTAATCCTAGCACTCTGGGAGGCCGAGGCGGGCGGATCGTCCTGAGCTCAGGAGTTCGAGACCAGCCTGAGCAAGAGCGAGACTCCGTCTCTACCAAAAAATAGAAAGAAATGAATTGGACAGCTAAAAATATATATAGAAAAAATTAGCCGGGTATGGTGGTTCATGCCTGTAGTCCCAGCTACTCGGGAGGCTGAGACAGTAGGATTGCTTGAGCCCAGGAGTTTGAGGTTGTTGTGAGCTAGGCTGATGCCACGGCACTCACCCCAGGCAAGAGAGTGAGACTCTGTCTCGAAAAAATAAATAAATAAATAAATAAATAAATAAATCCAGATTTTCTTACTCTAAGATTATAATTTTTTTCTCCATTTTCTAATTTCCTTCCTCTCCTGATATTGATAATAAAGACTCTCACACGAATTTGTCTTTGCCTTTGTAAAATGCATAATTCTGTCCATTGGTTTTTTTTCTCAAAGAAATGCATTTCCTTAGCTATTGGCTGTGTCTATTTTTCCCTGAACTCAGATGGATGTTAACATTTAGATCATTGTTAGTCCCTTTCCCGTCCTTTGCTTCACGATATGGCAAAGCCCCAAGGTTTGAGTTAGTAACTTGAAAAAGTGATGTCAGCGGCTTTATGCAAAAAGGAATAAAGAGAGGTTGGACTGAAGAGGATAAGTTTAGTCATTGTTTTAAAAAGACATCTTTTTAAAAGCAGGAATTCTGGCCTCCTAATATAAAAACTAAGTAAAAATTTAGATTTTAATTATAGACTTCTGCAAAGTTCACTCCTTGTATTAAACCAATAGGAAGCAGCTTTTTATAGATACCAATTTATTCACTTTCTTTAGCACTGCAAACTGAACACTTTCATGAATTTTTATTATTAAAAGAAGTTTTCTTTTGAGCTGCTTCTATAATAAATAAATTAAAGCTTCAATTACATTCAAAGTTATGGAGCCGTCTAAACCCCCTGGGCTTGGGGCTCAAAGTATTTATCTTACTGTCAATAGTGAGTGTCAAAGTGACTCAAGGAATAAACAAACAATGGGTAACCATAGAACCCAGAGCACCAACAATTCCATTTGTCTCGACCACGTACTTGGAGCACAACAGTTGAGAAGCCTTCTGCAGAAGTCCCACTTCCAGTTCTCCTACAAATCATTGTGTGACCTTTTCAAAGTCATGTTTTTCCTTTGGGCCTTGCTTTTGTTCATCTATAAAGTAAAAATTGATCTATATGAACTCAAAGATTCCTTGCAGTGTTAATATTTTAAGATCCCAAACATTTAAGAAGAGACTAATGTCATGGAAGCCGGATAAAAGCATTCAATCTCAGACGTGAAGCATTTTAAAAATTTGTCATTCCTCCTGAGCAGGGTTGGCGCTGCTGGTAAGGTGATATTTGTCAGACTCTAGGCATAATTTCACTTTGATTAAATGCTTGTGATGCTTCAAATCATACTACTCATCTAGCCTAATTTGATTGTTTGGTTTCATTTTGTACTTTTAGAAAGGTGTACTGTGGTGCTATTTCAAAGGTTCATTTTAAAACAACACAGATATTTTATTTGTTCATATAGGCATTATTCAGCAAGAACATTATATTTTTGAGAGTTCAGTACCTAGTATAATGTGATGAATCCATTAAAAATATTTGGTAAGATAGATTATATAATACATGATGACTTGGATTGATGAGAGGTATAATATATGGGGGCCTTTATTTATTACTGTGATTTGGTGGTTATTCATATTGGATGTACTATGATACCTTAACACATTGTTACTCACTGTTCTTACCCTCCTGACAGTCTATGATGCTAATAGATCATTTTAAGATTTCATAAGCATAAGATGAGATGCTTAAGGAGTGGATGCTACAGATAAAAAGAAGAGAACATCTTTGATATTTCTTCCAATATAAAAGTCAGATCATTTCTTTTCAGATCACCATTGTTTTTGAAACTGTGTTCCTGCCATGGTACTTAGCATCCAGTAATTGACTCTGACTTGCTTCTTTAATAATTCTAAAAATCATTTTATTGATAATGGACATTAAAATACTCATTTTTCGGAAAGTGAAAAAAATAGATATCACTATCAATAAGACTTGTTTTTGGAAAACAGAGATTTGAATGCATGTTATTGTGTATTTATGGTATGTGAAAGGGACTACCTTGTCATTATATGATTTATGTTCTTCATGCCTAAGAGTTGAACTCAAAGAAACAGCAGAAGCTAAGTCATGCTGGCTACCTGCGTGTGATATGGAGGATTCCGATGCTTCACCTCTCTTTTTTATATAATATAAATGTTAGTATATGATTTTTATAACCATAAGCACTACACAAATACACTATATTATTGTGATGATTAAACAATGGCGTGCATACATATATGTGTGTGTGTGTATATATATATATATATACACATATATATTACATGTGGTGTGTATGTGCCCACACAAGTGTGTATGTATGTTAGGATGGAGAAAACAAAGAAAAAAATTAAGGAAGAAGTCTAAATTAGAATATAATTCTAATTGAATGTGTCAAAGGTACTGACTTTTTAAAAAATAAGTTTTGTATTGTGTCTGGGTTGATGTTTTTGAGGGGTGTTGCCCTGATTCTTTGGCTCCTGGCTTGGAAGAATCCTAAACTGGGCCGGTGCAGCAGAGCGATGACAGATATGAGCAACTCACACAAGCAGCTTTTATTGCAGGGTTTTTGCATAGAAATAGAAAGTGAAAGCATGGTTTCTAAGGGGAAATGGGTCTATCTCCACGAATGGGGAAGACACTGGAGTCTTACTACACTTCTACTTTTATGTCTACACTTTATGATATGTTAAATGGTGGGTGGGATATTCATTATTGTCCTGGGAAAAGAGTGGAGAGTTCTTAGAGTTAAGAGCCCTCCCCAATTTTATACTAATAGGGTAACTTCCAGGGGTTGCCATGACTTTTGTAAACTGTCATGGTGCTGGCAGGTATGATTTTGACTATGCTAATGTATGTTAGTGGGGGAAAAGGTTACCTTTGCGCACGAGCTACCAGTTTTTGCGCATGCTCCTGGCCAGGAAAAGTCCCTAACAACAAGTTTCTGCTGTTGTGGGTTTGGTTCTAAATGCTCATTGGCCTCCTCATTTTTGCCCCCGTCCTCTTTTCCTGTGGTTACCACTGCCAACCTGCACCTGTCCCTAACATTGGATGAAATGTTCATTAATCAATAATCTGCATTCAAATTTACATCCGTTTAGCAGTGAAAAATAATATGTCGTGATCCATATATGAAAGAAAGGCACATGTTGTAAAAATCTTTTACTGTAAAGTGCAGAAAAAGGAAAAGAGAAGTTATTGGTGCAATGTAAAGCTAAACTGAATTATTGATTTATAGTCTAAAGCAAGTACTTGTAAGAGTGTGGGCATGTTTTCAGTGGAAATCCATAAATCAGACTTGATCTAACAAGGAAAACAAATGAAAAATGTGTATTAAAATACAAAATCCTGGGCTTTCCTAGAATAAAGAAGCTGTTTAATTGTAGAGGGAATTATAATAGATATAAACTACATCATTGCAACAAATCGTATTGTTATAAACATAGGAATTAAAACACCTAAACATAATATAAAGGAATATTTATAGTTCTTTTACAAGGGCAGGCAGTTAGCTAAGTTAGCGAATATACTTACCACTTGTGAAATAGTCTGCCTAAAGAAGATAGTTTTATTCTGATACTGTGTTTTCCTGAGAGCAGTGTTTCTCTAAGCACCATCAACACCAACTGGGAACTTCTTAGAAATTCAAATTCTTGGATCCTACCCCAAACCAACTGAATCAGAAAATCTTGGGGAAGGCCTACCTTCCAAGTGGTTCTCAGGTATCCAAAAGTTTGAGAGGCACTAACTTAGTAATACAGTAGAGAAATTGTCAGCAACTCTACTGTGTTATCATAAAGAGACAATAAATTGGATTTTGTGATTACATCTCTTAACAACTCTTAAAAGATTCTACTGAGATTGTTAGACAAAAGTAATCCTTTAGATTATTATTATTTATTATTGTATAAAACTAAGCCACCAGATGATTAAGAAGCTTTTCATTGATAGATACTAGTCAATAGTTCTGTGAAATAAAACATGTGCAAATGATCTCTCACCACGTATCAAGCATTTCACCTTATTTGTAGCCAAGCACACTGTTCCACGACAACTTTATTATGTAAATTCTATTAAGCCAGTTGAGGAATTGGAAAAAGGATAGAAACTAAAGAGGGCAGCGAACTGAGTCCATCTAAATTTATTTCTTCTGCTACATAAATTGAAAGTTAATTAACCTTTAACTTCTTTCAAATTCTTCTTTGTGTGTCTAGCTACAATGATACTGGATAGGAAAAATCAGACCAAAAATCTTGCAGGAGAATCCAGAAAAGTAATATCAATTTCTGTGTGACAGTTGAATTTCTTATACTAAACTCTTACCAATTTATATTACCTTCATAATAATGACCATGTAGTATGTAAAAAAAATATTATCATCATGGTAAGAGTTCAGTAACATGGTACTTCTGCTACATAACGAGAAGGTGAATAATCCACAATGAACAGTGTTTGATGGTTCAAAGGTAGTGTGACCTGTGGCCTTTAAAAATAAAAGTTAGCTGTTTATAAGATTAATCGTGGCAGATGAAAGTATGGGAAGAAATGTAATAAGTATAAGTCAAAAACGTTTTATTGAAAAACTGTTTATCTTTTGAGGATTAGCTTATTCCTTGCATTCTATTATACACCACTGAGGCGGTGATGCTGGTGCTGGGGAGCAGCAGCAAACACAGATTATCATTAGCAGAGAGGTTTGATTGCCTGATAAATATAATACATTCGCGTCATCTTGAAACCATCCCTTCTGCCTGGCCTGTGAAAAATTGTCTTCCGTGAAACTGGTCCCTTGTGCCAAAGAGATTGGGGACCGCTGCACTGCAGTATTCAGAAGTGCTGTGGCACGTGGTCAGTAACTAACTCTCAAGTGATTCAGGAATAGAGGGGGAAAAAAAAACCTCTTGAACAGATAAAGATTAGATTTCAGGAAAGCAAAAGTGGCCAGAATTTATAGAGTTAAGCACTAAGAGCAGAAAATATCATAGAGAAAAGTCCAGAATTCTGCATATGCACAGGAGTTCCATGGAGGCTGTTGGTTGATATGCAAAGATTATTCAGAGGAAGAACACCAAAAATCATCAAACAGAAAAGTAAAAAATGAAAAAGAATTGAACTTCATCAAAGTAAAATCTCTTGCTTTTCCAAAGACACCTTTAAGAAAATTAAAAGGCAATCCACAGAATGAGAAAAAATATTTATAATATATATATTCATGTGGGAATTGTATCCCAAATATAAAAATAATTCTTATAACTCAGTAAGAAGAAAAAGAATAATACAATATAGACTATACAAAATATTTGAATAAACATTTCACAAAAGAAGATACATGAATAGCCAATAAACACATTCTTACTTATCAGGGAAATGCAAATTAAAACTATAAGGAAAACTATTAAACTATTAAAACTATTGCACATCAACTAGAGTGGTTACAACTAATAAAAATGACAATACCAAATATTGCTGAGGATGTGGAGCATCTGAAACTTTCATATGACACTAGTAGAAATATTAAATGGTATGGCCACTTTCAAAAACAGTTAGATAGTTTATTATAAAGGTAATCATAGAGTAATCACAAGACTCAGCAATTCTACTCATAAGTATTTGCCCCCAAAAAAGAAAGTAATATATCCAGTCCATAAAAAGACTTATATGTAGATATTTGTGGCAGCTTTATTCTCAAACTGAAGATAACCAAACTGTCCATCAATCACTAAATGGATAAACAATTTTTGCTATATAAATGGAATACTATACAGCAAGAAAATAAACTACTGATATATTCAAATGTATTACATAAATATCAAAAAACACTATAATGAGCAAAATGATCCAGACACAAAAGAATACATATAACATGTTCCATTATATTAAATTCTACAATAGGAAAAATTGCATTTTAGTGATGAAAAGCAAGAGTGGTTGACTGGGACCATCTGATGTGGTGGAAAGGTTGACTACACAGGAACACGAAAGAACATTTTAAGATGACAGAAATGTTCTATGTCTTGATTGGTTTGATAGTCATGAAGATGCATCCGTTTGTCAAAACTCAGAACAAAACATTTTAAATAGTTTTATTTTATTGCAAGTAAATTATATTCAAAAAGTTTATTTTAAAGCAAAACATAGTTAAATAAGTAGCAATAGCTACTAATTTTAATTAATTAAGGAAAATAAAAATCCATGAGCCCATACTAACATTAATTAATTGATAGTACCAAAATGGTCACGATAGAATGCCAATGACTAAATATGGAAAGAATAATTCATTTAGAAAATCACCATTTGAAAATCTTCTTCAAAATAATTAATTCAGCTAAGAAACACAATAAATGTTAAGATTAGTGAGTGAATGCTTGATGAGCAATGTGATGTTTACGTAGTTTCATATATCTTCCTACAAAATGCTTATTGGATATAAAGGAAAGACAGAGTGATTTATAGTGGAGAAACACAACAAACACCACTTTAATCAAATAACCATGGTTCACATATTTGTATAAAAACAAAGCATCATTTCTGAGATATTTCTGCCAGAAATGTATACCCTCAAATTTAATCATAAGGAAACATAAAACAACCCCAAATTTAGAAATATTCTACCAAATTACTAGATACATCTAAAGAAAAATGACAAATGAATGAAACCTGTGATCATTGATTGAACACTTTTACTACAAAGGACATTATTGGGACAACTGACAAAACTTGAGTGGGTCTTCTTATTAGATAATTGTATGTATTAATATCATGTTATCAATTAATATCAATGTATTAATATCAATGTTATTATGATTTTGATGGCTGTGTTGTGGTTATATAAGAGAATATTCTGTTTGTAGGAAATATATTCTAGAGTATTCCCAAGTAGTGGGAATTACTAAGTTACCTTGTCAGTAACTTACTCTTAGTGATTCAAGAATGAAGAAAAAACAACACTCTCACTACTATTTTTTCTCATTTTTGACTATCTTTCCAAAATTTCATTAGAGCCATGAAATGAAGAAATTAGGTCTCCCCAGTCTGAGAAAAATCATACTCTGACTTTTACTAGGTACAATATAGAGTTATCCTTACATGGAAGGTAAGTCAGTGTGTCAATGTAAAGCTTATAGTAATTTAGCAACCATAATTGGAAAGATAATATATCAACCACACAAAAATGTTTATTGAAAGTATTAACCAGGATGTTCAGAATCCTCAGAATTGGAAGCAATAATTGTAAGTGATCATTGTCTCAAGTTTTATTTGGCCAGTTTTTAAATTTAGTCTATTCCACAAAACAGTTAAGCATTGCCACCCCCTTTTTCTGACCTATTTAGCACAGTTTAAAAAATAGGATGTGCAAACCACTGAACTATTATTATCTTGTGAGATTAGACTCTTACCTTGGATCACTCTTGACTCTTTCTAATTTATAGTCTGATATTCTACAATTCAGCTCCTGCTATTGTATTATTATGTCCAACTTTTTGGAGCCTTAATCTAATTAAAATGTAGACATTACATTTTATGACATTTCCATATTTTCAGTGTAATGTGTTAAAACTAATTAAAATTACTTAGAAGATACATGCAATCATGAAATTTTCAAAACAAATCAATAAAATAAGACCAGGTCTAATCTTCATCAAGACAGAGCAGGTTGGTTGTTAAAATACTGAAATGCTTCCATTCCACTTGATATTTAGCTGATGAGGTAATGCTTGGAACGTAAGAGAGCATGCAGAATTTGGCTTCAGCACCATGGCCAGTGTCTCCAAAGGTTTGCCAATGCAAAAAAAGTTGTTAAATATTTCGAATAGCACCCTTGTGAATGTACAAGTGTCCGCATAAACCAAACTTTCTCACATTTGTTTACAGTGATCATATTTTTCTCAATTTATTTGCTTAACTACTGATTTGAACAAATTTAAAAAAGTAAAATTTTTTACCTTATGTTTATCTATAAAGTAAACATAAAATAGTATTGAGCACTTTTTGAATACTTACAATATGCTAATTTTATTCATTTTACAAAATTCACTAAACTAGGAATTTTTAGTGAAAACCAGTGATTACTCAATCTAAATACAAGTTCTGCTTTGCTCTTTGATGTAAGGTAAATAAAACATTGAATGTTGTTTTTAAGTTCCCAGAAGATGCCGCTGCTGCAGATGCAGGGACCACACTCTGAGCCAGATTCTAAACCTGGGCTGCACACTGGAATCATCGGGGATAATTTTTCCCTATGAATTTTTATTTGTTTAATTATGCTAAAATATACCTAAGGAAAAAAATCATAAAATCTACCATCTTAACCATTTTTAAGTGTACAGTACAATAGTGTTAAGTATGTTCACATTGCTGTGTAAGAATCTTAAGAACTCTTTTTATTTTTCAAAACCAAAACTTTATAACCCTTAAACAATAACTATTTCCCCTAGCAACCGGGAAACCACCCTAGCAACCACTATTTTACTTTCTGTCTCTATGAATTTGATTACTCTAATACCTCATGTAAGTGGAATCATACAGTACTTGCCTTTTCGTGACTGGTTTATTTCACTCGAGGTTCATCCATGTTGCAAGCTTGTATCAGAATTTTCTTCCTTTTTAAACCTAATAATATTCCATTGTGTATATATACCTCATTTTGTTGAACCATTAATCTATTGATGGACACTTGGCTTGCTGTTGTGAATAATTTGCTATGAATATGATTGTAGAAATATCTCTTCAAGATCCTGCTTTCATTTATCTTGGGTATGTACCCAGAAGTGGAAGTGCTGGATCGTGTGATAATTCTCTTTTTAATTTGTTGAGGAATCACCATACAGTTTTCTACAGTGGCTGTACCATTTTACATTCCCACCAGCAGTGCACAAGAGTTCCAATTTTTCCACGTCCTCACCAATACTTGTTATTTTTTATAGTAATTATTCTAATGGGTATGAGGTGACACGGCACGTTTTTTATTAAACCAAAGCATACTGAGGTTAAGTAACTGCTGAAAAATGACTCAGAGAGAGTATTTGGTGTTCTTTGTCTTTTCTTTTCTCCTGATTTAAATATTCAAAGCTAGAATGTCATTTTACCACACAATTATTTTAGGATGTTACACATGATTTTTTAAATACAACGTTTATTTTAGCACAAAAAGTCAGTATTGAATAAAACAATACTTTTACAATGCTATTAAAATGGTGATGGTTATTAATGTCACTAGTGATGCACCCCAGAAATGGAGGCAATAAGAGCAATAAAATGAGAAATTTTTCTACAGGTCTCTTACAAACTCTGCACATTGTTATTGAATGGCATTCCCTGATTGCATTTTGTGGTCCCAGCTCCATTACTAACTAGCTGTGTGATTTAAGACAAAATTTTTATTCTCCCTATGCTTCAGCTTTTAAACTATCTCCAGGGAATTTTCCACCTTCCATTTTGATGTTCAGTGATTTAAATTATCTTGTGATGAAGAATATTTTATCTGCAGGAGTTTTAAAACAAGAAAACAGAAGTCCAAAGAGGACAGGTTACCTTGGGATCCTACAGTCCCCTGGGTTAGCAAACAAACCAATTTAAGAGGGAGTTTCTATGCACACCCTGGGAAATCTACTCCTTTGGGGTACCTTCCCACATGGAACTACTTATTAAGTCAATAACGCTTCCTTCTTAAGTGTCCACTATTAGGTAGAGAATGGATATACTTAGCACTGAGAGAAATTAAACATGAAGGACTCACATGTGAAAGTTTACAATTTGACATTGACTCTGAAAATATCAATATATGCGTAAATAAAGGGGTAGTCACTATTTCTCATCTAATTTGTAAACTAAATTTGTATCTCTATTTGTGACACATTTAAAATCTAATTTTTAAATGGGGAGTTTTTCAAAATCATATAAAGTACATTCATGTAGCTGGATAATTCACTTTGGAGATAGTTGCTGCAATTTTTTTTTTTCAAATAAAACCCTGGGTGGGTTGGTTAAATTTGAGTGTAAGTTTGAAAGAGAAACTAGATGAAGAAATGTTTATGTGAGAGGAAAAGTGAAAATGTTTTATACAAACAGAAAAATCACATCAAAGATTGATAAGCATGTTTTATATGCCTCCAGCAAAGTTACTCTTGAAATAAGATGAGATGAAGACAGGAAAATAAGAGGTGAGGAATATAAACAGGAGGTAATTTAGAGTCATGGCTGTTTCCTTCATCAAGTAATTACTATCCTGAGAAGCAGAAAAAATTGTATTGGTTGAGGATCAGACCAGATGCCCTGTGCTAGAATCCTGGCTCTGCAATTTGCCTGTTATATGATCTTAAGCAAATTACTATGCTTCTCTGTGCCTTGGTTTGCTCATCTGTAAAATGGGGATTAAACTTCACCTACATGATGAAGTTATTTCAAAAAATCAAATTAATTTTTATAAAATGCTTCGAGTTTCATTAAATAAATAAATAAGCAATTTCCTAAATATCCCTAGAGCTCCCATGCTTACGGTTACAAGTGAGATCTTTAAAATTTCCCTAGATTCTAAATGCCCCAGTTTAAAAATTGCAGATCTATACCCTTACCCCCCTTAAATCAGTGTTTGTCTATGTTTTGATACCTATAAAATGTTTCCACATTTAGAAATTCATACTTGTAATAAAAAAGTAACATGTTAATTATTTTAAATGATCATTTTAGTTCTATCAATAAGATAAATGTTAATTAGAATCTTCCACCAAACTGTTTGATTAGATGAAACATGGCTTGAATCATGTCAGATTCCACATCTCATCAGCTTATATTCTACTTACTCTATTTCACATTTATTTATCTAAATGGTAGCAGCAGTTTGGCAGTACCACTATCTGGGCATTTCAGTTAAATGTAGGGATGGAAATTATGAAGAGATTTCTCTTGGAAAACTATACACAGTCTTCCCTTACATACCCAAGAGAGCAAAGAAATTAAAGACAGTTTTATATATTCCAAGAATAATCTACTTCTTTGGGCAGCCCTCTCTACTTTGAACCACTTGTTAGGTTAATACTTTCTTCCTAAATAAACACTGGGTAAAAAACACATATATCTATCTCTGAGGAGAATTGCAAGGACATTACTTGAATTATTCGAAACTTGGATTTTTTTTAAACTTTCAATTTGGGACTATAGTTAATGCATTCCCATTCCATCCTTTTATTTTATTTATCTCTGAAAAGTATTTTGTGTTTGTGTGTTTCCTTGCAGATGTGGAAGTTTGGAAGTGGTTTTTAATTTCTGACATGTCATATAGAAATGGTAGTAAAGAAATAGTGAATATTAACATTGATTAAGCCCTTAAAGTATGCAAGATATACTGAGTTCTTTCACATGATTTACATGTATTATCTCATTTAAACATCACAAGAACCCTATGAAGTATTATCATTGTCCTTATTTTTTTGGATGATGAAACCAAGCCACAGAAAAGTTAAAAAACTTATACAAGGCAATACCGTAAGCAAGTGGTGGGACCAAGATTTAAACCTTTTCAGGTTTACTCCAGAATCAGAGCTCTTAACTGCCAAAATATACTGTTTTTAGGATTCTTTCCTTTTCAAGTGACAAAAATGTCATACTCAAAATGGCTAAAGAAAAAATAAAACTTACTAAAAATTGTAGTAAATGTGGTTTCAATCACAAATAAATCCACTGGTTCAAACGGTATCCTTGGGATTTAATCAAGCCTTTTCCATATCCCAAACTTGTTTTCTTCTTTTCTGGCTTGTCAAAGATGCTCAATATATTCCTTCGTATACTCACAGAAACAAGTTAATTAAATTGTTTTTAAAAATGGTCTTTGGAAGCATTATCAGTGCCAGACATTTTTTAAGTCTCACTCATCTCAAAAACTCATGTGAGCACCTTTCCCCATGATGGTCACTGTATTTTGTGTAGAAAAGCAGAATTTCATAATATCTGCTTACTTCCTTGAACAGTATTCTTTAAAATATGAACATTAAAATGTCTGTGATGGAAAAGCGTTCACATTTTTCACTATGTCCTTTAACCCTAAATCAAGATTTACCGATTACTGTCATAGTCTCTGTAAATACAAGAATTTGTGAATTATCATTTAGCTCTAATCTTTTTTTGAGACAATTATTTTGTGATGTTTATTGCATTTCTATAAAAATATAGAAAGTGTCACTAAAAGTAAAAGCAAAGGAAAGTTTACAGTATTCGCTTGGCTGATGCTAACCACAGTTGGCAAGGGTTGGTCTTTACGCAGGCTCTCAAAATACAGTATCAACATCCACAATGACCCTAAGAAGCCAAATGAGGAGGAGAGTCACCCTACAAATTGTTACTATATGGTTGTAAGTAATGCTAGCTTCTTGTTAATAAATCATAGGAGTTTGGAGTCATTTTTTGTTAATTCATTAAACCCTATTACTCTGATTGGTTCTGTAGCTTGGGAAGGCATCACAGACTCTATTAGCAGTTATGATGTCTGCAATACAGAATGTCAAAAAACCCAGACTGTCTAACCTTTCACTGGCCTAATAATCTCTCGTCTCATTTTGTTGTTGCTGTTTTTGTTGTTTTTTAGAGAGTCTAGCTCTGTCGCCCAGGCTAGAGTGCAGTAGCATCATCACAGCTCATTGCAACCTCAAACTCCCAGGCTCTAACGATCCTCTTGTTTCAGCCTCCTGAGTAGCTGAGACTACAGGCACATGCCACCACACCTGGCTAATTTTTCTATTTTTAGTAGACAGGGTCATGCTATTGTTCAGGCTGGTCTCAAACTCCTGGCCTCAAGTGATCCTTCCACCTAAGCCTCCCAAAGCACTAGGATTACAGGTGTGAGCCGCCACGACTGGCTGGTTCTCATCTTTCAAAAACATACACATCACTCTCCTTCTTTGCTGCCTATCATATGTAGCCATAGTTTGCTAGTTTGATAATTTGGCACCTCTTCTAGTCTGCCCAATGGCTCACAGAACAGTCATTACATAAATAAAGAGAAAATTTTTCTCTTTTATTATAGGCTTTCAGTGATAAACAGAAGAAAAAGCAGTCAAGCAATTCTCAGATACAATGAGCTGATACAAGTTCCTTCAGCAAATCAATAGTTCTATATTCAGTTTAAGTAGAATAAATGACAGTCATCATCCTTTCACATTTTATGATATCACATTTTAATATACATGATGTCCAACATTATCACAAGAGATGCTTTCTTTTTTATAGTAATATTAACCGCATGCTCCACTTTTTAACATCCTCAGCAGTTATGTGACTTCTGACAATTTTTTCACCCTCATGAATACATCTTGGAATGATTCTTCTGTATTTTTTGTCTTTTCTCTGTTGTTTGCATTTAATAATTAATTTCCTTTTTTCTTGGCAAACCTGATTGTTTGCCAAAGAGATTTCTCCATTACATTTGAAAAAGGCATGCCATTAATTGACAGCATTTTATATTAGACAGTGTACTGACAAGTAAGAGCAAAAAATGATTAGCCCAATAAATTTCAGTTTTCAGTTATTCATGAGGTTTTTCTATGTTCACTTTCTTTTCATTTTATACTTCTAGATATACTTGTCTCAGCACATAAAACTTTATGTTCTGTATTTATACTGAAATAACAAATACTATTATCATCATCTATAATATTCCAAGTTGTAATATTAATAATCATTTTCATCAGGCAACTAGTCAGTAAACAAAATTAAGTTCCTGCAAAAGTGACAATTCCAATGTAAATAGACAGCATACGTGTAAACAAGAAGTGCAATGGAACATTAACACAACGGCCACTTGTAATATATCATATAAGGACCGTCGGGGAAACTTACACACCTAGTAGCAGCAGAATGCATGGTTCCCCCATTCTCTTGTCATCTCTGTGGAAGGGTCTTCCTGGGTTAAGTTTAGCTGAATGTCTCATAGAAAGTTTCTGGGAAGGAAAGAATTAATGCTGCTGTGACACATTTCTTCCCCAGTTACCAGGGAAGCCGGGAGTTGGGATAGGGAGGCAAAGGCAATATATGTAACCTAAACATTTGCACCCCTGTAATATACTGAAATTAAAAGTTTTTTTTAAAAAATAAGGCAGGTGATCCAATATAATTTCCTGGTAAGCATAACTGTACCTCCAGACAAACAAAGTAATGGTGCATTGTAGGAGAAGAATCTTTACCTTTGGAATGCTTTGAGTCAGATGCTCCTGATTTAGGTTTCCCTAACGTAAAGACACTTAACATCTATAGATTTATGAAACTCACCTCCCTGGAGAACATCATGTATGTCCTGCAGTATAAACTAGAGCTGTTTCATTAACTAAATGCTCCTAGGTGTGTGAGGTGACCCTGGAATCTTATTAAATACTTCCTTATATATTATTCCAAGCCATAAAGCATGGGTCCAATGCAGAAAGTAAAAAAGTGGGGAGATCTACAGTATATCCCAGATTTTCTTTTCTTCTGCTATCCCATTTGATTGCTTGTATTCTTGGAATTATTAACAAAGTCTGATACTTGGTAAGACCTTATATTTGTCTGAATTTGATGAAATAATCTGTTCCTTTATTTTATTTCAGAGCCCTTTTAATTTAATAGATGCACGTTGTGCCTGTGCGCACACACACACACACACACACACACACATACGCACATGCATACATCTTTTAGGAATACATAGAAATAAAATAAAACTATATGAAATTTAAACAAGGAATAAAGAACAGGATTCAGGATGATGGTCAATTTGGGTAAGAGGAGGCAACAGAATGGGTTAATGGGAGGGCAAAATCAGGTGGTTAGAAGTAGACTATTGTCAATATTGTTGTTTTTGTTTGAGGTGGTAATTTCAGGGGTGTTTATTGTATTAGTAAAAGTAAATATTTAAAAATATAAATAAACAAACAAGTAAATCAATATTAGAAGTGGGCCTACTCCAGTACTGATATATAGTTGCATCTCAATAAATCAGTGAATTGGCTAAATGAAAATGTGTTTCCATAATCAACTACAAAAATATAAAGTGATATAAGACAATATCTCAATTGAATTGTAATTCTTAAATTCTAGTATAGCAACTGATATTTGGTATGAGTTCCTTTTATAAATGAATGAATTTAATGGAAATGAACATTTTCAAAACAATTGCTAAATTATAGAAAAAAACTATGGGGTAGGAAGGTCATAATCTTCTCTATCTTCACTTAAGTTCATTCAATAAAGTACAGTAGACCTTTGAAAAAAATGGAGGTTAGGGATTAGGGACAAGAGAAATTGTTATTAAGAAAATCATAAGGAAGAGAAAATATATTTAATATTTATTAAGTGTAAGTGGATCATCATAAAGGTCTTTTACCTCATTTTCACATTGAATAGACTGAGGAAGAGGTGGGGTCGATCTTGCTGTCTCAGAGGTGGCAGATGTGGAAGAAAATCTGCACATGTAGTTCAAACCTGTGTGGTTCAAGGGTCAACTGTAATATGTTACAGAACAAAACAGTGAAAATGAAGTAGTCAGCTTCTAATAAAGTAAGGCAAACTGACTAAACACATTTTCTTTTGTTCCCTTCTGAGGCCCTCTTTGAAATATAATAATAGTTTGTCATGATTTATAGTGGCTAATGATAGTGTTGGCAGCTCAGAAAAAAAGACCTCTATATCTGGCATTTAGAATTACCCTCATGAACATCTTGTTAGCAATGTAAGTAGAGATTTGAATATAATATTGCTCCAGTCTAGGACAGAGAAAGGCACATAAACAAATATTTGTTTACGTGGTAGACTGTGTAATAAAAGTGTCATCATGGTGGTGTAGAAAATTTTCAAGATAAATTAACCAAAAAACTCAAGTCTGTTATATAGACACTGAAAAATACCAGCTTTAAATAAATGATTAATTTTATAAGGGGTATATAAAACTTGGTAATTAAATAACTAAATTGGCAAAAATATAACTCACACATGAAAACACTAGTTAGGCAATATATGAAAATATCAATGATAAAGAATAACTTTCCACAACTGAATTTGCATAACAACAAATATAGAAATAATCACAATACACAATTGCAAAATATGAAAAACTTGTACATTTATAGACTGTCAGCTGCAGTCTAAATTGATATAATTCCTTTGGATGACAATTCAGAGTATATTTTTTAAATCCATAAAAATGCTCATATCCCTTGATTCTGGAATCTTACTTTGAGGTACTTATTCTATAAATATAAATTAACTATTTCTAATGCTAAGTTAAATCAAATTGTTGATATTTCTAGAGTATCCACTAAAAGAATAGAAATCAAGTATTCTTATGGTCGTTTGTGTCCTCCCAAAATACATATGGTAGACTTAATCACCATCGTAATGGTATTAGAAGGTAGGATTTTTGAAAAGTGATTTAGATCATAAGGGCAGAACCCTCAAAAATGGTATTAGTGTCCTTATAAAGCGAGGTCTTAGAGAGATGCCTTGTCCATTTCAGGTGAGGACATAACAGAAGACACTGTCTATAACTAGAAAGTAGCCCTCATCAAACACCAAATCTGCTAATTCCTTGACCTTGGACTTCCTAGCCAGAACTGTGAGAAATAAATTTCTGTTGTTTAAGCTACTCAGTCTATTGTATTTTGTTACAGCAGCTCAAACAGACTAAAACAAATATGCAACTTCTAAACTAATAGATGAACAAACAAGGAAAAGCTAGAAAATGAAATATAACTCTATAAGCAGTAAAGAAGGGAAGAGAGTAGAATATACGAAAAGCTGACCCTAAAAAACAAACAAAAACACAAAATAAGATGGTAGAACAAATTCAAGTATATCTGTAATCAAAGTAAATTAACTAAAATTTCCAATTTAAAATGTCAAACAGGTCTTCTGAAAACAAAATCCGCTCATATGCCACAAACAAGAGGTATACTTTAAATACAAGGGTAAAGAGAGATGAAAAATAAATAAACAAAGGAAATTGCCTAGAGCAAGCTTAAGTTCCTTTAGCTGTATAAAAACCTTAAAAGTTGAGCTTTATGACAAAAATGGACAACTAGCAATATAGATGATCACTAACTAAAGAAGTATGAGCTTTATAAATACCTAATATATCCATGTATACAAAATTATAAAGAAATATGGGAGAAGAATAACCACAAACCTCAGGAGAGTGGTCTAGTCCAGAATAAAGGCGGAACAGCAGCACTGGTTGCACTAGCATTGAAGGGAAGTGGTGGCCCCTAAGATTTGATTACCATTTATATGCTGAATACATACATCATATACACTCATTTTACATATGACATTCCATAAAAAATCTAACTAATAGAATTCGGTTATATGGAAAAATTTGAAGAAATGAGCAGTAGTTTGTCCCATTTTACATATAGTTTGAAAACAGTTTCAATATCCTTCTACTCCAAACAAATTATAAAAGCAATATAAGATAAACACTTGGTTTGGGAATATAGATGAGTGATGTCTCTATTACTAAATACCTGAAAGAACTGTTAGAATATCAGAATAAATTTTTCTATTAATTTGTTTGGAAATTAGAATTTATGTCACATAGTTATGGAAACTAGAATACAAAGGAGATTAAGAATTTCCAAAAGCAGAAAATAACAGCCCAAAGTTTAATAATTGCCACAAATTTGAGTCATAAATTTTCTGGTATAATAAATATCAATATAGCCTTTTATCCCCACTTAAATTTTAAATTCCCACTATAAATAATTCAGAATCAAACTATTCTAATTTAGATTGGAATGCAGGACAGCAAACACAGACATGATTTTTCATAGTAGATGAATGCTGAAGTATAGATATTTAATTTTAATCATGAGTATTAATAATTTTAATCATTGGTATTTCAATTTTTTCCTGAAAACATTTACTTAGAGATACAGAATCTTTATCATGGCATTTTCTTCTTTTCAGTGAATGGCAAAAGACTCTTTGAAGTACATTTGCCTGAGATATATTATCACTTGTTTTTTAATACTTAACATACTCCTATTTAACTCCAAATACTTAGACTGGATTGGTGTATTTATTCACTTTGTTTCCACCAAAAAGAGTAGGAAAGTATCCAGAAGATTCTAAGAACCTATAGCTAAAAATAAATAATTTCTTATGGGAGTAGGTAGCTTTCCACTGTACATTACTAAATTCTTTATTTAATTGAATCTTGGATGGGTTAGGTAATTAATTAGCATAACTAAAGTAAGAGTTAAGGGTGGTACTGTACTACTTTGTAGAATGTAGTTACAAAGATTTTCTACTTAGTATTGTTACCTTAGTACTTATTTATTTGTCAGATGTGTGGACTGTGACTTCTGTTCTAAGTTCAGAGCAGTAAAATCTTCTAATGGGTAAAAAATAGTAGAAAGTTCTAACAGAGCAGTATAAAATATATTATGGCCTCTCAGTTATTATGCTGTAATTCTATTGGAGAAAGCGATTCTATTATAGGCCCTATTTTCAGACACTTGCTTTAATTTTCTGCAAAAAGGAAAACTATTCCTTTTAGCTGAGATTATTTTGTTCTTGGCATGTTCTCAAAAATGACTAATATTTCCTGGCCATTTTTTAAAAACAGAGAACACATCATACATACACATATGCGCATGTATACCTACATACATTCATAGACATGTGCATAGACACATGTATATCTTTACGCTCTGAAAATCTTCTTAAAAACACTTTAGTATTTTTTTTAGTTCATAAAAGCATAGGTTTTTATCAGCTTACTGAATCTGAAAACAAATTTCAAGCATTCAAACTGTGCTTTCAGACAAATGTGTGAGGGTGAGTAGAACTCATATTTTTATTGTTTGAGAGAGATTCATGACTATACAGTGGAAGTCGACCTCACTTTGGATAAGAATGATGGCTTTGTATTTACTCGTTGTATAATCATTAGCACAGAATCAGCTCACATACCTTCTCAATTATAACAGAACCATTGAAGAATCCTAATGGGCCAAAACTTCCTGTAAATTGTGAGAATCTTCATTTATACTATGACAATTATATTTGACTTCCAATAATGGGTCAAGGAAACTAAATCATACCTGGATTTTCCTAACCAGACCATAGTACCAAGGATTTGTTTATCCATCTGCCAGAATTTTCTTCTCTTAGTAAATGTGCTAATTAATATTAGAAGACAAATAAATATCCCATTTTATATATGAGGTAAGTGGTGTTCTTTTAGAAGACAGCGGGATGGATGTATGATTGCTGAAGATCTTTTTCAGTGTGACAAATCTTTAGAGGGTCTATAATTCCCCAAGATTATAATTACAAATCAATGCCATCTCTTTGAGGCTTCAACAGCAAGGGGCCCTGTCCACTGGCCAACTCATGCTGTAAATAAAAATAATTGATGAATTTTGGCTTTATGTTAAATAACAGTGGTGCCACTTCCGAAGATCTGGATTCAGGGATGTCATTCTGTCAGCTGATTTTGTTCATTTCCCAGACACTCTGCACAGCCAACTGCAAAGAAACCGCCATAATTCAACAGCATGGTAAAACACACCAAAAGATTGAAACTACTAAAAAAAACTCAATATTGTTAAAATATTTATCTTTCACAAGAATTAACACATAGCAGCAGCAAGTCAAGCTTACCAAACTTGGCAAGGAACCTTGTCAAACCTTTAAGAACATTTACATGTATCTGTAAGCATCTATGATTAGAAGAAAGAACAGGGGACTTTGGAATCAGACCTGGTGAGAGCTGGCTGTTTTACCTAAGGCAAGCTAGATAGCTGTCCTGAGCCTTGCTTTCACTCATTTATCAAATTAGGTAATAATACCCAGGACTAAATGAGAACAATAAATGAGATAATGTATATAAATCAGGGGACAAATAGTAGGCCCTTGATAAAATGGTACCTTTATTGACAACAAAGATGAAACTTTTGGTCTCATAAGAATAGATGAAATTGAATAATAAAATATGAGAAAATCTTAAAGTTGGAAGCATTTTAGTTATAATTACTAAAGAAACAATCTCCTACCCCCAATAGATTCTAAGTTTAAAAAGAAAACAAATTTCTAGAGGCAAGCCATAATTTCAGGTAGGTATATATTAGACAAAACTGAAAATAAAATAGCAATGATATAAAACAGCTCCAATGCTGGGGAGAAGGGGAATAAAACTTGCAGATAAAAGGAAGTAGAATTTGGAGCAATTTATTTTCCCAGAAGAACTGGAAGGTAACCCCAAGTCAAATTAATTTCCTAAACATAGGCACAGATGTTTTCACATAATTTCCATAACTTTACCTCATATATTGGTTCCTAGTGCTAAGGAAATGAAATTAATTCTATAGTTACATCTAAAAGTATATCTACTTTCTTCTCACTTGTGTTTTATATTTTAAGATAGGCATTTAATAAATTGGGACAGAGATGAGTGTGACAGATGCAGATGTGAGTGTGTGAGACTTGAACTGACACAATTAAGGCGCTGAAGATATGTACAAAGTGAAATCTACAGATACAAGTATCACTTCAAATGATTGTTGTCTTGGTCAAGATGCACTTTGCCATTCAGCTGAATAATCAAGAGAGAATATTGCATCCAGTGCAACCAGCGGCTCATGATTAAACCCGGCGTAATTTTCAGGAATGGAATTAATAACAATGAGGAATGCCACTGTATGTTAGAAGATAACTCATCCACAAAGACAACTGCTGTAACTTTAAAAGCCAATATGACACCTCCCACTTATAAGTTTTATAGTTGACGCTATTGGCTAGTGCCATGACAACACAATTCTTAAAATGCTAGGGACGTGAAAATTGCTCATGAAAGTTTTTGTGAAACTAATGACAGTGGCAGTTATTATTAACATATATGAGAAAAGTTCATTTATTCTCAAGTGAATACAATTTCTCCCTTTCTGACTGAATTAAATTCCAGAAACTCATCTACAAGTGGAAAAATTACCATGTTTTTAATTTGCTGAACATCAATTATTCTGACTTTGAATATTTGAATTGAATTTAAGTTTATTCTTTCATTTACTCATTCAACAAATTTTGATTGAGTTCCTATTATATGTCAGCATTGTGAAAGATGCTAGCAATTAAAAAAGAGGCAAGTTGTGTTAAGTTTTCATTGGGAATTGAACAAAAGAACAGCTAACCAAACTAACTAGCAGAGCATCATTTTGACACTCTTATTTCAAGCTATAGGCACACTTTTCTATTAGATATGTTAAGATGGCATGATAAACTAGATATTACATTTAATTCTTATTGATTAGCATGTAAGATATATAAAATATGAGAAATTATGTAAAACTAATTATAATGTAAAATACATATAATATCTGATGCAACTAGTACTAAAGTAGCCACAGTACTGAATTTAGTCACCAGATCACATAGTTTCAAAGAGATTTGTAAAGTAATTATACTTTGAGACCAATTCAACTCAAAAATGTGAAGAAAGGTGTTATAGTTATCTTCTATGTGTCAGAAACAGCAGTACATGCCTTGTTCCGAATGCAGAATATCACCACGTTGCTGTAAGCTTAAGAGTTGGACAGCGAGTTTTAAAGAATATATAAACAAAGCATGACATTACACAGTGCATTTTATAAAAAGACCTAATAAGTTTTGTGGACAACCATTGCTAAACAGATTCCAATGAACAGAGTCTGTGACAAGACAAATATAGTAGTTTACCTTTAAAACTCCAAGCACTGAACTTGTTTTTTAAAAAGTTGTTTTTAATTATTGTGGGTATGTAATCATTGTATATATTTATGGGATAAATGTAATGTTTTGATACAGGCATAAAATGTGTAATGATCAAATAAGGGTAATTGGGGTATCCATCACCTCAAGTGTTTATCACTTCTTTGTGTTAGAAACATTCTAATCCCATGCTTCAGTTCTTTTAAAATATACAATAAATTATTGTTAACTATAGTCAACCATTGTTCTACTGAATACTAGATTTTATTCATTCTATCTTACTGTATTTTTGTATCCATTAAGCATCCCCACTTTGTAGCCCTTCCCAGTCTCTGATAATTATCATTCTACTCCATCTCCCTGAATGCAACTTTTTAAAAATTTTTAGTTCCCACATAGAGTAAGAGATTGTGAAATGTGTCTTTCTGTGGCTGGCAAACTTCACTTAACATAATGTCCTGCAGTTCCATTCAAGTTGTTGCAAGTGACAGAATTTCATTCTTTTTGATTGATGAATAATATTCCATCATGTACATGTAATATATTTTCTTTATCCATTCATCTGTTTATGGACACTTAGGTTGATTCCAAATCTTGGCTATTGTGAATAGTGCTGCAATAAACATAGGAGTGCAGATATCCATTTGATACACTAATTTCCTTTCTTTTAGATACATACTTAGCAGTGGGATTGCTGGGTCATACGGTAGTTCCCTTTTTAGTTTTTGAGGAACTACCATACTGTTCTCCATTGTGTAATTATTCATTACACTAATTTGCATTCCAACCAACAGTATATGAGGGTTCCCCTTCTCCACATCCTTGCCAGCATTTGTTATTGCCTGTCTTTTGTATAAAAGCCATTTTCACTGGGGTGAGATGATATCTCATAATAGTTTTGACTTGCATTTCTCTGATGACTAACGATATTGAGAGCATTTTTTCATATACATCTTGGCCATTTGTGTGTTTTCTTTTGAGAAATGTCTATTCAGATCTTTTGCCCATTTTTAAATTGGATTATTTGATGTTTTCCTATTGAGTTGCTTGAGATCCTCAAATTCTAGTTATTAATCCCCTGACCAATGGGTAGGTTGCGAATATTTTCTCCCATTCTGTGGGTTACTCTTCACTTGGTTGATTGTTTCCTTTGCTGTGCAGAATCTATTTTAGCTTGATGTGATCTCATTCATCTAATTTTTGCTTTGGTTGCCTGTGCTTCTGAGATATGACTCAAGAAATCTTTGCCCATACCAATGTCCTGGAGTGTATTCTTTTAGTGGTTTCATAGTTCCAGGTCTTTGGTTTAAGCCCTTAATCCATTTTGATTTGATCTTTGTATATGGCAAGAGATAAGGGTTTAGTTTCATTCTTCAGCGTATGATATCCAGGTTTTTTAGCAAAATATATTGAAGATATTTTCCTTTCCCCAATGTATGCTACTGGCACCTTTGTTGAATATGAGTTCATTATAAGTGTGTGGATTTAGTTCTGGCTTCTCTATTCTGCTCCATTGGTCCAAGTGTCTGTTTTTATGCCAGTACCATTACTGTAGCTTTGTAGTATAATTTACAGTCAGGTAATGTGATTACTCCAGTTTTGTTCTTTTTGTTCAGGACGACTTTGACTGTTCTACATCTTTTATGGTTCCATATAAATTTTAGGATTTTTTTTTCCTATCTCTGTGAAGAATGTCTTTGGCATTTTGATAGGGATTGCATTGGATCTGCAGATTTCTTTGGGTGGCATGGACGTTTTAACAATATTGATTCTTCCAATCCATTTTTAAAATATATTTCATCAGGCACTGGGCTTTTCTATTACGGGAGACTTTTTATTATAGCTTCTATCTTGTACTTATTATTGGTCTATTCAGGTTTTGTATTTCTGCATGATTCATTCTTGGTAGGTTGTGTGTTTTGGGAATTTATCCATTTCTTCTAGGTCTTCCAATTTATTGGCATACAGTTAATTGAAATAGGCTCTAATGATCCTTTCAATTTCTGTACAATGTCAGTGTAGTGTCTCCTTTTTCACCTCTGATTGTATTTATTTGGGTCTTCTCTCTTTTTTTCTTAGTCTGGCTAAAGATTTGCTGATTTTGTTTATCTTTTCAAAAAACAACTTTTTGTTTAATTTGTCTTTTGTATTATTTTTTGATTTCAGTTTTATTTAATTCTGCTCTGATCTTCATTATTTCTTTTCTTCTACTAATTTTGGGTTTTATTTGTTCTTGCTTTTCTAGTTCTTTAAGGTGCATCATTAGCTTAATTATTTGACATTTTTCTCTTTTCTTGATGTAGGCATGTATTGCTATAAACTTCCTTCTTTGTACTGCTTATACTGTGTCTTCCAGGTTTTAGAATGTTGTGTTTCAATTTTAACTTGCTTCAAATATTTTTTTAAATTTCCTTCTTAATTTTTTCATTTATCCAATCATCATTCAGGAGCATATTATTTAATTTCCATATGTTTGTATAGTTTCCAAGGCTCCTCTTGTTATTGATTTATAGTTTTATTCCATTGTGGTCAGAAATGATATGATTTCATTTTTTTTTTTTTAAGACTTGTTTTGTGGTCTATAGTCTATCCTTGAGAATGATCCATGTGCTGGGAAGAAGAATATGTATTCTATAGCTGTTGATAAAATGTTCTATAAATGTCTATTAGGTGCATTTGCTCTATAGTACAGAGTAAGCCTGAGGTTTCATTGTCGATACCCTGTCTGGATGATCTGTCAGTGCTGAAAGTGTGGCGCTGTGGTCTCCAGCTATTATTGCAATGGGGTCTGTATCTCTCTTTAATAGTATCTGCTTTATATATCTGTTTGCTCCAGTGTTGGTTGGATATATATTTACAATTGTTAGTCCTCTTGCTGAATTGTCCCCTTTATCATTACATAATGACATTTTTGTCTATTTTTACAGTTTTTTTTGAAATCTAATTTATTTGATATAAGTTTAATTACTGCTGCTCTTTTTTCATTGTCATTTGCATAGAATATCTTTTTGATCCTTTTATATAAAGTCTATGTGTGTCTTTAAAGGTGAAGTGAGTTTCTTGTAGAAAACATAGTTAGGTCTTGTTTTATCTTGTTTTATCATGATAAAACAGCCACTCTATATATTTTGATTAAAGAATTTAGTCCATTTACATTCAATGTAATTATTGGTATTACTACTACAATTTTGATATTTGTTTTCTGGTTGTTTTGTTGTCTTTCTTCCTTCTTTCCTGTATTTCTTTGTTTAAAAGTGATTTTCTCTGGTAATATATTTCAATTTCTTGCTTTTTGTATCTATTGTAGGTTTTTTATTTGACATTACCATGAGTCCTACAAATAGCATCTTATAACCAATTATTTTAAACTGACAACAACTTAACTCTGATTACAAAAAGAAAAAATAAACAAGCAAAGTGAAAACTAAAAAAATTCTGCACTCTAACTCCATTCCTCCCCTACTTTTTGAATTTTTTGTTGTCTCTATTTATATCTTTTTATACTGTTATCTTGGAAAAAGTTGTGGCAGTTATTTTTGATAGGTTTGTCTTTTAGTCTTCCTACTCAATATTTGAGTGGTTTACACACTGCAATTATAGTGTTAGAGTATTCTGTATTTGTCTCTGTATTTACTATAATCAGTGCATTTAATACATTCAGATATTTCCTTAGTGTTTCTTTTCTTTCAGATTGAAGAACTCTCTTTAGCATTTCTTGTAGGACAGGTCTGGTGTTGACCAAATTCCTCAGTTTTTGTTAGTCTGAGAAAGCCTTTATTTCTCCTTCAAGTTTGAAGCATATTTTTGATGGATATAATATTCTAGAATGGAAGGGTTTTTCCCCTTCATTCCACTCTTTCTTGGCCTGTAAGGTGCTTGTTCACCTAGAAGTCTGCTGCCAGACATATCAGAGCTCCTTCACATGTTATCTATTTCTTTTCACTTGCTGTTCTTAGAATCTTTCTTCATCTGTGACCTTTATGAGCTTAATCATTAAATACCTTGAGGTAGTCTTACATGGGTTGAATTTGCATGTTTTTCTATGGACTTCTTGTACCTGTATTTTGGTATCTTCTTCTAGGTTTTGAAAGTTCTCTATTATCTCTTTCAATAAACTTTCTACCCTTCTCTCTCTCTCTCTTTCTCTCTCTCTCTCTCTCCCTCTCTCCCTCCTCTTTCAGGCCAATAACTCTTAGATTTGCCCTTTTGATGCTATTTTGTAGATATTGCAGGTGTGATTCACTCTTTTTTATTCTTTTTCTTTTTTCTTCTCTGACTGTGTATTTTCACATAGCCTGTCTTCATGCTCACTAATTCTTTCTTCCATTTGATTGATTCTGCTGGTGAGAGAGACTGATGCATTTTACAGTTTGTCAATAGAAATTTTCAGCTTTAGAATTTCTGCTTTATTCTTTTAATACTATTTAAATCTCTTTGTTAGATTTCCTTTATAGAATTCTAAACTCCTTCTGTGTGTTATCTTGGAGTTTATTCAGCTTCCTCAAGACAGCTATTTTTAATTCTCTGTCTAAAATATCACATATGTCTGTTCAGGATTGATTACTGGTGCCTTATTTAATTCATTTGCTGAGGTCATGTTTTCCTGGATTTTCTTGATGCTTGCGGATGTTCATCAATGTCTGGGTATTGTAAAATTAGGTATTTATTCCAGTCTTAGCAGTCTTGGTTTGTTTGTACATATCCTTTCTGAGAAGGCTTTTTATGTATCCAAAGGGAATTGAATGTTATGATCTAAGCCTATCATTGCAGCCTTAGGGACTAGTCCAAGGGGCACACCAACTCCAGTAATGTTGTGACTCTTGCAGACTCCTGGAGGTACTGCGTTGGTGGGCTTAGGTAAGATCAGGAAGAATTCACTTGATTACCAGGCAAAGTCTCTTGCTTTGTTCTCTCACTTTTTCCCAATCAGAAGGACTCTTACTCCACACTGGGCTGCCTGGAGTTGGGGAGGGGTGATGTGAGTGTTCGAATAGCCACCACAGCTGACACTGTACTGGGTCACACTTGAAGCTAGTACTAGTATCATCCAAGGCCCTAGCAACTACTACCTGGCTACCACTGATGTTTATTCAAGGTCCAAGGACTCTTTAGTCAGTAGGTGGTGAGCCCTGCTGGGACTAGGTCCTTCCTTCAGGACAGTGGATTCCCTTTTGGTCCACGGTAGGTCTAGAAATGCTGTCTAGGAGCTAAGGCCGGTAATTGGTGGCTTCAGGAATCTGCTTGGTGCTTTATTTTACTGTGGCTGAACTGGTACTCAAGTTGAAAGACAAAGTCCTCTGTATTCTTCCATCTCCATTTCCCAAGCAGAAGGAGTCTCTCCCTGAGCTATACTACCCAGGTTTATGGGAAGGGTGACACATAAACTCCTTTGATTGACACAGCTTGTGTCTCACTGGGTCATTTGCACCCCCAGTCCACTACCTCTGAGTGCAGTTCAGCAATAGGGCTTATCCAAGAAGTGCAACCCTTGTGGCCTGAGTGCCTCTCAAATTTATTCCAGGTCCCAGGCCACTTTAGTCAGCACGTGGTGGAGCCAACAGAACTCAGGCTCCTCCCATTGGGATTAAGAATTTCCCATTGGCCCAAAGCTAGTCTAAATGCTCCCTGTGTGGGTGCTTGCAGAATTCTGTTCTGTGTTGTGCTCTACTGTGACAGGGCAGCACTAAGTTCTAGAGCAAAGTCCCACAATTGTTTGCTTTCCCTGCCTCAAGCACATGGATTCTCTCTCCTTGTGCTCCTGCCAGGACATGGGGGAAGGGCGGTGTAGGAAAGGCAAGACTGTCTTTTCTATCCTCCTCAGCGCCTTTCTCTTTGACATGATGTTAAAGCAGGTACTGTGATGGCTCACCTGATTTTTTGGTTCTTATGAAGGTGCTTTCTTCTGTGGATAGTTGTTCAATTTGGTGTTCGTGTGGGGAGATGATCACTGGAAGGTTCTACTCGGCCATCTTGCTCTGCCTCCTCTTGAGCTCTTTTTTTTTTTTTTTTTTTTCTTTGAGACAGAGTCTCACTCTGTTGCCCCAAGTAGAGTGCAATGGTGCCATCATAGCTCACTGCAACCTCAAACACCTGGGCTCAAGGATACTCCTGCCTCAGCCACTCCAGTAGCTAGCACTTCAGGCATGAGCTATGATGCCCCACTAATTTTTCTATATTTAGTAAAGACTGGGTCTTGCTCTTACTCAGGCAGGTCTTCAACACCTGAGCAGAAGCAGCCTCCCAGAATGCTAGGATTACAGGCATGCGCCACCACACCCAGCCCCTCATGAACTGTTAATTATAGAAAGGCATTAGAGGTAAGAACCAAAAATTAAATATAACAGATAAAATCACTCTACTATAAACTTCTTAGATTTTCAGGTAGTGACTTGTACTGTTAAAAAACAGGAAAAGAAATAGAAAAAAATAAACAGAAGCATATTTTTGAGTGTGTTGAGGGAAAAGAGATAGAGACTAGAAATTAGGAGAGTATTGAAACAAGATGGGTTTAGTTTTATATTTAAAGAATTTGAAATGCCTGTAAGCAGTTAGGAATATGGGTATAATTTGCAGTGACAAGTTAAAATTCAAAACAAATAAATAGGCAAGACATGAGAGATTTAAAAGGAAGGACGTTTTAGAAGAAGAATGTGCTAAAATTTTATGATATGATGTGCTTAGTCGGGGACCAAGAGGAGAAAGAGCCAGCAAGTTTTTAAGAATGTCAGAAAGAGTAAGGGCTAAAATAGTTCATTTTTTCAGGGACCTGTAGGGCAAATCATTAGGAAGGGAGGAAGTAGATGGCAGTGGAGAACTGTTACCAGTGGCATTAAAGACCAAGGAAAGTTCTAGGATAGTTTAAGTCGTCCCATGATAGAAACACGAGGTCTCCATAACATTGTAATTTATAGCAGTTTATGTCAGCTTATATAAAAGTTTAATTAAAATAAAATGGCATGTATACATGTATAGCAGCACATTATTTTGTATGTACACACATCCTCTTGCCAGGAATATTAGGGGAAAGCAGACACCATAACCATGAAAATCTTGCGGACCTTACTAACCAGGATTTTAGAATCCTGCCTGTCAGACAGCCATCCCTCCAATAAAAATATTTGTTGTGTAAAACTGATCAGAAAAATAACTCACCATGACTCACCTGGAACTTCACTGAGAGAACAATAAGAAGAGATTGCTGCTAGTAGGGGTCTGGAATGGGGTGCTTTTCCAGCATAAAACCCACATTTGGTGAGAAGATGTAGCTCTGAACCTATTGCCTGTAACATGGGTGAAATCCAGCCCCTGTCCTTTCTTCTGTGAGTGGAGTCAGGGGATGTCCTGTCGATTCTGTAGAAAAACAGCAGGAACAAACACCTGATTAGCACTCTATTACATCTTCGGGCTTTGCACCCTCAGTACCATGCTGTGAAGTAACTAGGAGTAGATGAGGAAATTGAGTTTAGAGGGATATGAAATGCCCAAGCGAAACAGTCAGAGGCAGAATTGGAATTCACACCCAAGTATCTCTGTCTTATTAAATATACATCTTTTCACAGCCTTATCTCTGCAGACATGAATTCCTGAGCCCTTGCTAAGTACAAGCTAACAGAAATAGCAATGAGGGATTAACTATTTGCAAGCTGCAGTGTTTACCTATCTCCTTTTGCAGAATATCTTAGCACTAGCATCAGAATAACTGTATGTTAGTGTGTCACAGACTGTTATTATTTCTTTTCACTTTTAAAAATCCATAGTCTTTATAAAATACTCTTTCCTTCAGGGAGATAAAAATATCTTTTCTAAACACATGCTAAATAGCTGCCTAAATGCTAGACTTTTTGCACCCCTATGAGACATGAGATAACAACACTTACTGCCTTCACTGGGGGGTTTCTGGTATCATGCTAGCAGCCTAGAACTGCCTGCATATAAATCTACCTGAAGAAAAACGCTTAGTGATAACAAAATTCACATGGTGTCCTGGTAATGTTAGGATAAAGAGGCAACACACTTCCAAGACATTTGTTATAATTGAGAATTCTCCCCAGGTGAATTAAAAACTCATATGTAAAATCTGTGCTTTCATAAAAGCAAGGGCAATTAGATTTTGAACATCTATGCAAAGGGAGACACAAATTTTGTTGCTGAGATACCTGAAATTTGCTCCTTTAGATAAGCAATCCAGTAGCTAGCTAGGTACCCTGGATCAATAAGCCAAGCATGTTGTAAAGCAATGGAGCAATGGTATCCAGGGATCCAAATTATCAGTAACAAGGTGCTTAATCCATCCCATCTGGAAAGATTAGCGGTCCTTCACCAATTTGGCATAGTGCCAGAGTTTCGTGCTGAAGCAAAAATAGTGCCCTGTAAATGCAATATAACAACTTCCTGGATAGTGAAACTTAAGCATTTTAGACAAGGATAGTGAGTTTGTTCACACTATATGGCTTTCTTTTCTTTCCCTTACTTTCTTCTTTCTTTCTGTCTTTATTTATTTTTATTAACTCTATTTTACAACTTATATTTAAAATTTATTCCTTTTAGAACTATGCAAATGGTTGAAGTCTCATTCTGATCGTCTTGCTGTAGATTCTCAACAGATTGAACTAATAATACTAAAAATATGAAACATAAACCTTGAGCTCTATTATTCAGGTGACACATCTTTGTTTTAAAAAAATCAAAGCAAACTAAAGCTAGACGGTATTGACGGATTTACAACTCCAATTGATTTAGCCTCCCACACATGAGCAATAGCTGTACTCTTCAGATATAACAACATAGCAAGAAATAAGGAAGACATTACCTAAAAAAGGAAATCAAAGGGTCTGCATTTTCAAGTGGTCTCTCCTTTGGGATTCCTATCAGGAAACCAATTCATTTAGCATGTATATTTTACATGGATTTGTTTTTATACCTGGTAGATATACCAAAATTACAACTAAAGTTATCCCTGAAATTGTGTGGTTTTATAAATAAGTGTTACTGTTTCAGTTTCAAGATATTCCTGTTGTTTCTTGGACCTGAATTTATAGATTTATATAAATTTATAAATATTAATATTTATATTTTATCCTTTTTGAGTTTGTCAAATTATATTTTAGTCATTCTCTTTCACTTTCAAACAAGAATTTTGATGATTATTCTAGAAAATATTTTAGCTTTTAATTTTACATTTCTCATAGCCAATAGTGAATATAATTTTTCTAAAACAATAAAAATATCTTAAATAATAAGTTAAGGACACAAGGAAGTTAGGAATAGTTTATATGTTTAGCATACAATTGAAAAGTTTACAACAAAAGCAAAAATAACAAAAGTAAACAAAACACACTTGACAGATCACCGCTCAAGAAATCAACAACAACAAAAATTCTTACACTTTAGTTTCTTGGTAGAATTTTTTGTTGGTCTGTGATAAGAAAGAGAACAATGGAATTTTTTGTTACTATAATATCTTTATTGAGATATAATTTACATAACTTAAATTTAAATCATACAAGTCAATGATTTCTAATATATTTACAGAGTTGTGCAACCATAACCATAATCAATTTTAGAACATTTTCATCGCTCCAAAAAAAAAACAATCCTATAGTGGTTAACAGTCACTCCTTTTTTCCCCCCCACAAACCTTCAGTCCTAGAATCTGCTTTCGGTGTCCATAGATTTGTGTGTTCTGGGCATCTCATATGCAAGGAATCATAAGATATATGGTATTTTGTGACTGGTTTCTTTCATTTAGCAAAATGTTTTCAAAGTTAGTCTATGTTGTAGCATATGTATCTCTTTAATCTTTTTATTGCTTACTAGTATTCTACTGTATGGATATACCACATTTTATTTATCCATTCATCAATTGATGGATATTTAAGTTGTTTCTCCTTTTTGGCTACTATTAATAATGCTGCTATAAGTATTTGTGTCGAGTTTTTGTGTGAACATATATTTTATTTCTTTGGGGTATATGCCATAGGAGAAGCATTGCTGGATCTTATGGCAACTCCATGTTTAACCTTTTGAGGAACTGCTAGTCTGTTTTCCAAAGTGGCTGCACAATTTTACATTCCTCACTAACAGTGTTTGAAGCTTCCAATTTATATAACTATATCCTTGTAAACACTTATTATCTGACATTTTTCAAATTATAGCAATCCTAGTGAGTGTGACGTGATATCTCATTGTTGCTTTGATTTGAATTTCTGTAATCATCAATGACATTGAGCATATTTTCACGTGCTTATTGGCCATTTGTATATCTTTTTGGGATAAATGATTTGTCCAATTTTAAATTTAATAAAATCTAATTTATTTATTTTTTTCTTTTGCCACCTGTACTTTTGATATATCTAAGAAGACTTTGCCTTATACAAATAAGATTTGCTCCATATTTTCTTCTACAAATTTATAGTTTTAACTCTCATATATAGATCTATGATCCATTTTGGATTATTTTGTATATGATATGAGAATAAAATCTAATTTCATTATTTTTTATGTGGATAGTCAGTTGTCCCATTGCCATTTATTGAAAAGATTATATTCTTTCCCTCATTGAATTGTCTTGCCATCCTTGTTAAAAACCAGTTGATAATAAATGTAAAGGTTTATTTTTCACTTCATTAGTTCTATTTTATTGACCATGTCTATCCCAGACCAGTACCCCACTACCTCAATTGCTTTAGTTTTACCCTAAGTTTTGAAATCAGGAAATATGAGTCCTCCCATTTTGTTCTTTTTCAGGATTATTTTGGCTGTTTTATGTCCCTTGCATTTCTATATAAATATTAGGATCTGATTGCCAATTTCTAAAAAATAAGAAGCTGGGATTTTGATAAGGAATGTTTTGATTCTGTAGTTCAATCTGGGAAATAATGCCATCTTAACAAGTTAAGTCTTATCACTGACTGATTTCTTTCAAAAGTGTTTTGTAGTTTTCTTAGTATATGTTTTGTGCTTCTTCTGTTAAATTTATTCTTGTTTTTTCTTTTTAATTTTTATGAATACATAATGGATGTACATATAAATTTATAGGGTACATGTGATATTTTGATACAAGTATATAATGTGTAATGATCAAATTAGGATAATTACAATATCCATCACCTCAAACATTTGTCATTTATTTGTGTTAGGAAAATTCCAAATCCACTCTTCCAGTTATTTTGAAATATACATTAAATTATTAACTGTAGCTGCCCCACTGTGCTACTGAACACTAGATCTTATTCCTACAATCTAACTGTATTTTTGTACCTATTAACCACTCCCTCTTTATCCTCCTCTCCCCATTACATTTCCTAACCTCTAGTAGCCATCATCCCACCCTCCTTTTTTTTTTTTTTAGTTTCTACATATGATGGACAATATGTGATATTTGTCTTTCTGTGCTTGGCTTATTTATTCAAAGCTATTGTAATTGCAATTGTTTTCTTAATTTTATTTTGAGATTATTCTTTGCTAGTGTGTAGAAACACAACTAATTTTTATGTCTTAGTCTTGTGCTATGTTACCTTGCTTACATGTGTTTATTAGTTCTATTAATAATAGATTTTGTGATTGTGTGCATTCTTTAAGATTTTTCTACATACAAGATCATGTTATCTGCAAATAGAGACGGTTTTGCTTCTTTCTTTCCAATCGGATACCTTTGATTTCATTTTCTTGCCTAATTGCTCTCGCTAGGACATCCAGTAAAATGTTTAATAGAAGAGGTAAGACTAGACATCCTTGTCAATTTTCTGATCTTAAGGGAAAAGCATTCAGTCTTCACAATTAAGTTTAATGTTAGCTGCGGGTTTTCATGGATGACCCTTATCAGTTTAAGGTAGCTTCTTTCTGTTACTAGTTTGATGAGTGTATTTATCATGAAGGGGTATTGAATTTTGTCAAATGCTTTTTCTGAGTTTATAAAAACGATCTTGTGGTTTTATACTTTATTCTATTTGTATGATGTAATACATTAATTGGTTTTAAGATGATAAACTAACTATAGAGATTTTTTTTAAAGATGTAGCAGAAAACAAGTAAATCTGGGATAATTATTCAAGGGATTCAAACAGTCATAAGTGGGAAAATATATTTAATATTTATTAAAACTTGCCTCTTGGAAAAAAATTCTAGAATATTTTAAAAGTTAGTCATATCAAACTAGTTAATATTAATAATTTATATACTATAATGTTATAGCATGTGTTTTGGCAAACTAAGGCATAAAATTAAGTAATATTTAAGCTATTTAGGAAAGAAATCAATTTTAATGTATTAAATTAGCAATGTCAAACAATTAACAGCTTTATGTACATCTACTGTATTAAAGAGCTATTCTGAACCAATTAACTAAATATGTTCTAAGTCTTATGTTCATCTGACAAAATAACCATCAAATTGACTGAAGGATATAAAGTATTTGAGTTATACCATGTTTCTGTATACTGAGAAGATACTAATTATCTCCAAAGTTACTTATAAACTGAATTCAATTTCATTCAGATCACAAACAGTATATTTTTGAAACATGCTAAAATAATGCTAAAGCTCACTTAAAGATAAACCAAGTGAGGAGATTTCTTTTTTAAAGCTGAAAAAAATTAACATTCGCAGATATTAAAATGTCCTTGAAAGCTTCATAAAGTTGTATAGTGTGACATTAGTGCTAGAAAAAAATTTTATAATAGAATAGAATTTTTTAAAATACAAGACAATACATTTAGTATATACTTAAGGTATTATTTTAAGTGAACTAAAATATATAATACTTGATAAACTGTGTTGAGATATGTCATTAAAAATTTGAAGAGAAATAAGTAAAATTCTCACCTCATATTCCACACCAAAATTATTATAAGTTGATTAAATTGATTAAAATTTCAAATAACATCTCAAAACAATAGGCTTTTTAAGAGTCTCTACATTTCATTGTGGAGGAAGATCATTTCAAGCATATTAAGTAAAATGGAACATATATGTTTTCTTCCTAGCTGCTGTTGTATCTGGCATTGATTTATAAATCTAATTCTGAAAAACATAACCGAGTATAGGATGTCCTTCCTAGCTACACACTCTCCCACCTACCACATCATTTACTCTCTTTTCTCTGTAAGCCCAATTCCTTCTGTTGGAGCGAAAACCAAATTTCTCCAGTTGAAGAAAAAGGTTGCCTTCACTGTTAAGGCCCTTGGTGGTGCATATCTTGCATTTTTCTCTTACTAAGTCTGCTTGTCACTTTAGCCGCAAATTAATTTATTACTGTGTGCTCTAAGCCAGTGCTTTACAAACTTTGTGATTTGGGATCTTATTAAAATTCAGATCTTGATTCAGTAGGTTTAGGTAGGGTTGAGATTCTGTCTTTCTAACAGATTTTCAGGTGATGCTGATGCCACTGATTTATGGACTACACTTTCAGAAATAAGGCTCTAATCTATTTATAAATCCTTTTTTCCTCACTGCTTCCTTGGCTGAAAAGCAGATACTAATATGCTACTTCTTTATTCAGAGATTTCTCTTCACATTCACATTACCTGATTTCATTAGGATAAATAGCAGGGGATCAACATATGACTTTCCAAGACCATCACATTCCCTAATAATCAAATGAATTAATGAATGTGAAAATATTTTACAAATTAAAATTATTGTATATAGCTTGTTATTTTAAATGTTGACACATATTTAAGTAACATAACTGTTATTTATAAATATAAATATAAAGGTGAAGTAAGGTTGGCTGTGTCCAACGGATACAGGTTTCATTTACACTAACATGTAGAGTTGATATTAAAACTCCTGGGGCTAGATCCTCCTCAGCTCCTATATCTGTGCTTGGGCTGCCATAACAGAATCCCACACACTGGGTGGCTTCTAACACAGAAATTTATTTTCTCACAATCTGGAGGCTGGAAGTCTTAGTACCAACGTGCTGGCACACTTGATTTCTGGTGAGACTTCTCTTCCTGGCTTGCAGACAGCCACATTTTTGCTGTGTCCTCACATGGCCTTTCTACTGTGCGACTTCCTGGGGTCTCCTCCTTTTCTTACAGCCCTATTGAATTGAGGCCTCACCCTTATGACCTAATTTAACTTAATTACCTCCTTAAAATTCCTATCTCCAAATACTTGCACATTCGTTGTGAAAATATTCACACCAAATACTTCAACATATAAATTTGGGGGGGACATAATTCAGCCCTTAACAGTTCCCCTCACTGAAGGTTAAAGACATCTTCTTATCTTTCTAGTTAAACATCATTTATAACTGCTTAGTGCTTTTTCTCTAATTTTAAAGCTAAATAAAGATGGAAAGGTACCCACAGCAGCATGATAATAGTGGTACAAATGAAACATAAGAAAAAAATGTATTTTGTCTGTTTTTTCTTTCAGCAGTTTCCCCTTTATCCAATTACACAAATTATTCTAATCTACCATCATTTTATTAGATAACTAGCTAACAGTTATTTACTAATTTATACCATCTACATAAAACCAACCCTATAATTTAGAAACCTGTCCTTAGACATAGCTAGTCCTCTTTGAAAGGGAACATGACCCTTTCTAAAGGATGAAACATTTTAAACAACATTAAACAAAGCATAAGAAGATTATTAAGCAATGATAGGGTACTCTACAATTACAAACAATTTTTCTTAATTATATGCTGCTCTGACACTCAATAGAAAATGCAGATGAACCATTTAATGCATTTATAAATATGATCAAATTTGAATACTCCCATTAAATATGCCAGGGGTACTTGCTATTAGCTTCTTGTTTGGGTCTTGTTTTCTTCCTCACCTTTGGCTGAATCTTATTAGTGAAACAGACATAACAGTTTCAGGCTTTTAATACTATAAAGTTATCAAGACAAAAACAATCTAAAACATCATTGAAATAATCATTCCTGAATAGCAAGCCTAACTTGACGTTATTTGAGTCAGACTATTAGAGTTTTGCTCCAAGTTGATAACCCCTTTCTAATACAAAGTTCACATACAATCATTTATGCATTCTTATTCATGAAATAAAACCACAGGAGGCATTAGTCTGATTAAGAGACATGTGTAATCATAGAAAGAAACAAATCCAAATTAGGACTGCTTTTGTTTCTTTAGTGTCTCGCTTTAAGAGTTGGATTTGAAAAGGGTCGTGCTGGGATATTATGCTTATTCTCTGTTGTCTGAGGGTCATGACAATTTGAAAGGAAGGACAGTGAGAGGATGATCTCTGCTAAAATGTAAACACACATAAACTTGTTGCATGCACATGCCCACACACACACACACACACACACACTCTCTCTCCCTTCCCTTGGAAAGAATTTTTTGCAATCCTTGATCTTTTACATTAAGTTCACTTTATATACATGTTTTAGTTGAATTCCAAAATGCTTGGTTTTTTTTAAGTGCTTTTGTTCTCTCAACTGTTATACTCCTGTTTTTTTAAAAAAAAAAATCATTAAAGGTATAATTTTGGAAATCTACATTTGGAAAGAAATATTAGTTTCATTTGCAAAAACTTTTTATCAAAACAAAACAGAAGAACTGAGTTACATCGCCATTCCAAGCACATTGTTTAAAGAATTAATTACAGTATATCACTGTGTATTCTTGAAAACACGAAATAATGAAAAGCAAACACAAAGGTCTCACCTTTGGTCATTCATGCAATGACATCTTTGTAAATTAGGCTGACAAATTCACCTTCCTTCCTTTCTACCACTTACTGTCAGTATAATACTAAATAACAAATTGATTTTAATCAAAATCGAAAAGTTCTGCCCACCAAAAAAAACACCATCAAGAAATAAATAGGCAGGCTGAGTATGGTGCCTCATGCCTGTAATCCCAGCACTTAGGCTGTTGTGGGAGGATCACTTGAAGCCAGTAGTTTGAGACCAGCCTGGGCAACATAGCAAGACTCTGACTCTACAAAAAATTTTTAAAAAGAACAAGGAAATATGCAAACTATTAACTGGAAGAAAATATGCATGGCATAAATACCTGACAAGAATTGGTTTTCAGAATATATAATGAACATCCATGATTCGATATTAAAAATAAAAACAACCCCCAAAATAAATGGGCAAAAACCATGAATAGACTCTTCACAAAAGGATATATAAAATGGTTGGTAAGCACACAATAAAGTGCTTACTATCATTAGTATCAGAGAAATGAAAATTAAAACCACAATTAGCTCAGTACAACCCAAGTGCCCATCAATACATGAGTGGATTAATAAGATGTGGTATATGTATACCATGGAGTTCTACTCAGCCACAAAAACAATGATGATCTAGCATCTCTTGTATTACCCTGGATAGAGCTGGAGCCCATTCTACTAAGTGAAGTATCACAAGAATGGAAAAACAAGCACCACATGTACTCACCATCAAATTGGTATTTTCTCATCAACACTTATGTGCACATATAGCAGTAACATTCTTCAGGTGTCGGGCAAGTGGGAGGGGGAAAAAGGGGATGGGTATATTCATGCCTGCTGGGTACAGTGCGCACCGTCTGGGGATGGACATGCTTGACGCTCTGACTTGGGCAGGACAAAGGCAATATATGTAACCTAAACATTTGCACCCCTGAAGAAAGATAAAAATAAAGCACGGTCCCATTAAAAAAACAAATAAATTTTAAAAATATATTAATATGAGACAAAGAAAAGATATCAGTTAGGAGAAATAAATCATGAAAATGGTGACAATGGAAAATAATGACAACCCCAAATGTTGGTGAGGATATGGAATAAACAGAACTCTCATATATTGCTGGTACAAGGGTAAAATTGTACCACCACTTTCAAAATAGGCCATTTCTTAAAAAGCTAAATGTGATTTCCTTATGACCCAGAAGTTATTCTTGTAGATATTTGTCTAAGAAAAATAAAATACATTTTTATAAAACATATTGCACAAGAATATTTATATCAGCTTTATTCATGTTGTTCAGATACCCATTAAGAGAAGAATTGAAAAACTGACATAGTCACATAATGAAATACTATTTATTAATAGCAATAAAAGGAATAAACTAGTGATCCAACGACATGATTAAATTTAAAAAAAAAAACCATTTAGGTGGGTGAAATAAGTCAGATGCAAAAAAAAGCGCATAAGAAAAACATATATGTATGTAGAAAACTAGGTATGTGTTAAACTAACTCACGGTGATAAAAATTTATATAAATAGTTGCTTCCAGAAATAGGGAGATTGACTAAGAAGGGAACAAGGAAACTTTCTGAGGTAACAAAAGCACTCTATAATTTAATATGCATTCTTCAAATCAGATTGATTACACATTCAAGATATGAGTATTTCACTATTATAAATTAGGCTGTCACATTGCTCTGAACTTTCTTCTTTCTACTGCTTCCATGTCAGCACAAGATTGAATGCTCTCCCCTGCCTCATACCATACACAAAAATCAATTTGAGATGAATTATACTCTTAAACATAAAAACTGAAACAATAAAGCTACTAGAAGAAAACACGAGAGTATCTTGGTGACCTTGATGTAGTGAAAGATTTTTAGTGAAGACACAGAAAGAGTGAATGATAAGAGAATTTTTAAATTATGTTTCAATTCATATTTAAATTATATCTCAATAATAAAACATCTAAGGAGAAAATAGAATAGTAGGACTAGTTCAAGAAACTAAAAAGAAAAATATAAAAATAAATTTTTAGAAGGAATTTTCTGTCCATTACTGAAATGATTTTTTAAAAATCCCATCTCAAGTGTGAAGGAAAAACATAGAAATGGCCCTCATTAACTGTAATTCTCCTGAGTGGATAAAAACCAAGTGAAATTTTCTTCAATACTTGAAATCAGATCCACAGCAGTTGAAGACAACTTGAGGTAAGGGAGGAATGTAATATTTATTTGGGACCTATCATCCTCAAAGTGTTAATCCAGATGCTTGATGAGCATCATTTCATTGAATCAGCACTACCACACTGCAGGTGAGCCTTATAGTCATATTTTATAGATAAAACAATCCAAATACAGAAAGGGTAAGAAATGGACCCAGATTCACTCGATGAGTAAAAGACAGGGTCAGGACCAGAGGGCAAGTCTGCTTAGCCTCGAAGGCTTTATTTTCCAAAAACATTCTACTATAATGTCAACAAGATGCCCATTCCAAAACTTTTTTCTGTTCTCTCTCCAATTAAAATATTTTACTATTATATTTTTGTCCATCTGGGTTAAGCACTGCTTTTTTTTTAGCTCAATCTATTTAAATGAAAATTATGATGAATGGACAATATATTGGCTATGTTAAAACTTAATGGCTTAAAACAACAATAACCATTTATTACTTCTCAAGTTTGCCGTGGGTCACAAACTCAGATAAGGCCCAGTGGGGATGGCTGGTCAGAGGCTGGACACTAATCATCTGAAGACTCATTCACTCATGTGTGTGGTAGTTGGTAGTGGGTTTATGCTGATGGCCTAGATGGGGTTGTGAGCCAGAAAACCCAAATGGACTTCTCTACGTGGCCTGGGCTACCTCACAACATAGTAGGTCATTCCAAGTGCAAGCATCCAGAGAGAAAGCCAAGCAGGAGTCACATTGTCTTTAAAGAAGTAGCCACAAAGTCAAACTGCATCACTTCACCATAGTCTATGGGTGGAGACATTTACAAAAGCCCACCCAATTTTGAGAGGAGATAATATAATGCCCCTACCTCTTGATGCAGGCATGTCAACATCAAATTGTAAAGAAGAGCATATTGCATAGGATTCACACACACACACACACACACACACACACACACACACACACACACACATACACACGGCAATCTTTGAAAGAACAATCTGCCATGGAAATCACATATGCCACATATTCCTTAGGATCATTTTCATGAGTTTCATTTCACCTGAGACTATCTCTACATGAGAGCAGTGGACACTCAAAAGGGAAATAGATAGCTAAGTATTAAAATTAATGAGTTTAACATGATTATAGAAATATAGGATCAGTATATAAAAATCACTTACTACCCATAGCAACAAAATAGAAATTTTGACTATAATAAAATACCTACATGTAATAACAATAAAAATATAAAATATGTAGAAATATAAAAAGGTAATACATTTTGGAGGAATATTTAAAACATTATTGAAAAACATTGGAGAACTAAATAAATAAGCAGATGGCTAGGAAGATTCAATATTATAATTAAAATTATAATGACTATAATGATGTTAGGAGACTCCCTACCAGTCTATGGATGTAATCCAATTGGTATCAAAATACCAATTGACTTTGTAAAGAAACTGAATAATTGATTTTAATATTTGTATGAAAAAGCAAATACTAGCAAAATAATACTAGCTAAAATATTCATTTAAAAAGATCTGATAACTTCCTTTATTAAATATTGTTTTAGTTTTCAACTGTTGTGTGGCAAACACTACCAAAATTCAATGGCTTAAAACAACAATTTTATTAATCTCATGATTTTATGGGTCAAGAATTTGAGGCGGGCTTGGCTAGTGTATCAGTAAATTTCAATCAGAGAAGTAGACCCAGCAGGAAATTTTTACAAAGAATTATTTATTACAAGAAATTTGGCTTATAAGGATTCTTTTCCCCAGTGTATGTTTTTGTCTGCTTTGTCAAAGATTAGGTGGCTATATGAGGATGGTTTTATGTCTGGGTTCTCAGTTCTGTTCCACTGGTCAATGGCTCTGTTTTTGTGCCAGTACCATGCTGATTTTAATATTACAGCTTTGTAATAGAGTTTGAAGTCTGGTAGATTGATGCCTCCCATTTT